>JAJIYU010001441.1:0-36014 GCA_030144865.1 Tinospora cordifolia | reverse complement strand
TAGTCATTGTAGATTGGATTGGAGAAGGGTTTACTTGAGAAGACTCACCAGTTTCTTGAATCTCATATATCTTAGAAATTTCTCTAAGTTTTTTTGAACTTGAAGGAGGAGAAGGAGTTTCTGAGCACATTGGGTCAGAGACTGGAACCTTTGATTCTGCTAGAGAAACAGAGACTGAATCAGAACGAGTGAATAAAGGATCCTTACCTTTAGGAGGCGATTTAGATTGAGACATCCGTGCTGGGGCATTCGCAAGTGGAAACTCATCATTTGAAGAATCCGAGTTGAGTTTCACTGGTGGTGGACGAATAGATTTACGAGCCAACTTTTTGCACCTTCGCGATTTCGGCACCAACATGGTAGTAGAACGCACCAGAGGAGTGGAGGAATTACTAGACTCGGATAGCGCGAAAACCATAACTAAGATAAAAAAGAAGAAGAGCATTTTCTCAGAGCAAAAGAAGAGGGATGATCAAAATGGTGAAAGGTGTAAATGGGCCAGGAATTTATAGGAGAAGGGACGATACTATTATAACGACACTACTACTGTTTTATCAGCATAATTATTAGGTGTCACTGTTAGAGGCACTATTTTATCGGCATAATTGTCGGTGTCACGGTCAAAGGCACTATTTTATCGGCGTAATTGTCAACGTTACAGACAAAGACACTTTTTTAACGGCATAATTGTCGGCGGTATAGTCAAAGGCACTGTTTTATCGGCAGAATTATTAGGCGTCACTGTCAGAGGCACTGTTTTATCGGCGTAATTGTCGATGTTATTTTCAAAGGCACTGTTTTACCGGCATAATTGATAGCATTACTATTGGTGCTACTGTTTTATCGGCAACACTGTTCCTGTTGACACTAGGATGTCATGTTCATACCCCTATTCTGTAAAGATAATACACTATGGACTACCACCAACTAGAGACGAAGAGTTCAAAATTGAACTTTACTATGGAACTGACCCTACAGCTATTTTAAAACCATAGTAAAAAATAAGTATCCCCTACCTATTCAATCAATCAAAAGAAACCACCCAGTTCTTAAAGATTAGTCTTTAGCTAAATTTCTTCACCCAAAATACCTAACCAAACAACATTGACGTGGATAAGTACAAATTTCGAGGACGAAATTTATTGTAAGGAGGGTAGGTTGTAATACTTGAAATTTTAGTGACGTAATAATTGTAATACCTGAAATTTTAGTGATGTAATAATCGAAATTTGAGTTTAAAACACATATACGTATATATTTATATATAAACACATATATATATATTTGTTATTGGTATGCAATTAATTAGTTAGTATAGAAGTATAAAGGAATATACATTGATTAATATTAGACATATAAAATTGTTGGGTGAATATATGCTTCTCTATTTTAATAAGAAAATAGTATTTTTAGTATGATATTAATATAGAAAAGTATGTGTATAAAGTATTAATTAGATGCACTCATGAAAATAATATTTCGTTTAGTATGATGGGAATATACATAGAGAAGTATATGTATAAAGGAAATGCATTCATGAATGAAATATCTCATTTGGGGAGATGTTAAAGTGGGCATATGTCAAAAATGATAATCCCACATTTGAAAGATGGAGACACTATTTGGAAGAGGGCCCTATATAAACCCCCCTACTCCACCCATTTCATTCATCCCAAAGACAAGAAAATTCCTCTTGTTTTCTCTCTTTGCCTCCTTCTTGGCAACCTTAGTTCTAATTCTTCTTTGCTTGAGCTATTCTAAATAGTTCGCGAAGTAGTGGCCACAAAGAATTTATGAAGCGATCTTGAGGTGAGTTTTTTTCCTTTCTTTTAATTTATTATTTTGACTTAGATAATGCTTGCTTGTTTGGTTAGCTTGATTTCTTTTGCTTTTATACTTTTTCTTTGCATTTATGTCATTCAATTATCATGTTGCATGACCAAGAGAGTATGCTCTGTAGTTGCGTCTTGTACGATCTTCTACATCAGAAATCGAAAGTCATTTTTTTTCTGTTTGAGAGAGTATGCTCTGTAGTTGCGTTTCGTACAATCTTCTATATCAGAAATCAAAAATCTGTGCTTCTGTTGATTTATGATGTTATACTGTGGTTATGTTTAATTACTGTTGAAATCCTTATTTGCTATGCTCTTGCACACAAAAAAATCAGATTAAATAAGATTTCAACCATGTACCGGTACGGGGGACTTTCTGTATTCCATGTAGAATTGGAACAGGCTGTCAATACTGACACCAGCATGGAACGGGTTTCAAGAATGATCCCACTAAAAATGGGTTTGAGTTTCAGAATTGATCTCTTTCCCTAGATCTAGAGCACAGAGGGTATTCTCGTTCGATCTAAATTACGACTGAATTAATATATTGGTTGAATCGAATTAATCTCTGAAAGTGTTTGATTTGATTGCATTGTCTTGTTGAAATAATGGATTAAATAAATGGAATGATTCACTGGGTTTTTTAGCTCACCCCCTATTTTTTACATCACAGGGAATTAATCAATTTGTGAGGAGATTTACCTATTGAAAGTTTTATTTATTTCAATGTACGGCGCATCGGCCCAAACTAAATCATGTATTTCAGCTTTGAATTTATTTTTCGCTGTAATGGATTATTGTACTCAGAATTTTCGAATGAATAAATGAAGAATTTTATTTACCATGATGTCATTTGGTACATAGACTAATGTACACAGGAACTTTAATGCATTTGGGTCGAAGAAGAAGAAAATGTAGCACGGGCCCGTCTTCTGGGCATCCCAAGATTTTTTATCAAAGAGAGTTGAACCGTCAGATGACGTGGAAGATGGGACTTGGGAGGCGGGGTGTTACATCCCGTATATTGAAAGCAAAAGTGATCGCATGTTTAACTTAAATATGTCTCAATTTGAGAAACAAATACACTTAGTTAGTGGTGATTGTGACAGGATCGGGGGCTAGGTGGTACAAGGTGGTATCAAAGATCAGTCAGTAGCTCACCAAGAAAAGTTCAGTCTAATGCCAAAGGTGGTACTAGTGTGGGGAGGTGTTCACATAGAGCTCAGTTAGTTCATCAATTAATGGCTCAATCAGTAAGTCATGATGCTAGAGTCTAAGGTATAGACTATGAACTGCCAGTCCTTCGAAGGAGTTGGGTAGTAGAGACATTGCATACTAGGGTCTAGGGAAAAACCTTAGGTATAACTAGGGTGTTGTCAAAGTAGCACAATGGATCATAAATGACAACTTTTAGGGCATAAGCTAGAGATTGATAACGTGTGAAATGAAACACTTGTTTGGTCAAGACACGAGATTGGGAGGATCATGTATCCTTGGTTTCTATGTGGTATGGGACGCATAAGAATTTAGGGATATGGAAGAATTTTGGACTCAAAGATTGATAGGCCATGTTTGGTTAGCAATCGGTGGCTTTGGACGAACTCATTTTCCTATGTTTGGCTGGTATGGGACAGTCAAGTGTAGTGGGGCTTGAGAAGCCTTAGACATCGAGACACTTGTGAAATTGTTTGGGTGTAGTGGAATCAGTAGGTGGAAGCCTATGTCGATGGGCAAGAATGGTATGCGATGCCCGAACTCAAAGGCATTGGAGGAAGCTTGGAATTCCTCTATACTGGCGTGTTGTTTGTAATGATATGTGTGAATAATTTACTTGCATGCTTATTTATGTACTTGAAATGTGTATGTCATGAATGTTTTAAATTTTGAGCCCAAATCATGTACCCAAAAATGAATGACTTTATTACGGACTTAGAAGCATTAACTAATAGGTCATTGAATTGATGAGAACTTAGAAACATGATTTTAGAGCCATGTTAGTATGACAGAATTAATACGAGTTCAATTTAATGTATAAGGGTTTTTATAATTGACCTTATGATGATTGAATGGATCCTTGGTTGTAGATAAATGGTCAAATCCAAGACTCATACTATATGAGTTGCCGCATTTGATGAGACTGAACCCTAGGGGCAGGGAGCATAGGTTAATAAAACCGAGGCTCAGGTTGGGGTTGTGTTGACTCTGGCATTCTAGGATGAGATTACCAAATGGGTCACTAAGCAGATCATTTGAATATTGTCATTGTCACATATGCAGGCACAGTCGGCACTAGAACCATAGGTACAAGCCCTACCTCAGGAGCAAATTTTGGTACAACACTAAGTGTTCATGCCAAAGGTTCTAGTTCATTAGAGGCTGCGAGAGGTAATTGAGGACTAAGAGCAGAAGGCCATGTTGATGGAGTTACAAAAACTATACCCTTCCCAATTTGATGGTGCATTTGATAGTATAACTGTAGATCACTAGTACCAAGGGTTAGATGAGCACTTAGATGTGCTAAGGGCTACCAGACCCTACAGAGTTTTGCTGGCCACACATTAGTTTAAGGGACCAGCCAGGAGTTAGTGACAGATGTTGAAGGTAGATCTAAACGCTGATCAACATCCGCCACTGATGTTTGACACGCGAACTAAGAAGAATTCAAAGAGGTATTATACAAGAAATTCTTTCTAGAGGTTATGCTAATGGAGATGCAGTCTGAATTCATCAGGTTAACTTAGAGAGACATAACTGTGTTTGAGTACGAGGTCAAGTTCACTAAATTGGCCAAGTTTGCACCTAACTTATCAGGAACAATAAAATGAAGGCCAACAGGTTTGTAGAAAACCCAAAGATTGAAATTCGCAAGGTAGTGATGCCAATGGGTCTAAAGACTTATACAGAAGTAGTGAAGAAAGCACTACTGATGGAGCGAGAGGTCAACTTTGAGCAGGAGTTGAGAAATAAGGGCAAGAGACCAAGCAATAATAAAGAGGTCCAAGGGAACCAAAAGAAGCAAAATAAAAACTAGCCACTAGGGTAACAGAACTAGGCAGAGTCGACAAGCAACTGGTTCAGAGAGAAGGAGCTTGCTACAACTACGGACGGAAGGAGCATCTTGCCAAGGAATGTCAGAACCAAGGATCACAAAGACAGATCCAAGGACAAAGTAATGGTCAGAGTAGGAATCAAGGTGGACGTGGATAGTAACAACCACAACAAAGGCAACCCCAACAACAGTAGTGTAGACAGAATTAGCTCGAGTGTTTGCTATTGAGGATGTACAGGTGAACCCAACTCTGGCTGTCGAAGGTACATTTCTACTGTTTAATGTTCCTATTAAGATCTTGTTTGATTCAGGTGCCACTAAGTCACTCGTGTTAGAAGACTTACTTAAGAAATTGCAACTAGTGACATCCACACCACCAGAACCATTGTACGTATCCATCCCATAGGAACTACAGTGACTGCCTGAAAAACTTATACATGTGAATTGATGAGATTTAGAGACAAACTAATAATTACTCACCTTAGAGTGTTATCTTTTGTAATACCTTGAAAATTTTGGAAATTCAATAAGAGTTGAAAAATATGTATGATCCATTGGACGTTTCATATTAGTAGGTTATTTAACTATATTTTGTAATTAGCAAGTTTTACCTTGTTTCAATGCAAGAAATTGGAAATAAAATGGAAAATAGAAGAAATGGCAGATAGATGAACCAAAACCACAATCTTGAACCTAGAGGAAATGCAAAACTGCAGTCCTCCATATGAAGACCATGGTCCTACGATTCAAGGGACTACAAGACCATGGTCCTCATATGAGGACCGCAGTCATGTGACTCCAACAACCCAAATTGCAAGACAATTGTCCTCTTTATGGGGACTATGGTCTGCGTCAAAATCCTAGACTGCGGTCCCACACGGTGAAAAACCAAAATCGAGCGTGAGGTACAAATTGAAAAGTGCATTATGCCCCCAAGACCCTAATCGCCATGCAAAATGAAAGGAATTAGCAAGTTTCCTCTCTGCAAACACCCAAATTTGCTAATTCTTACCCACTGAAACTCTATATAAATACCCCTTGTGCTCCCATTCTCTTTATTCCAGTGAGAATTGACAAGTCCTTCTTGCTCTCTCTCTCTCTCTCTCTCTCTCTCTCTCTCTCTCTCTCTCTCTCTCGGCTTTCTTTCTTTCTTCTTCGGTTGTTCTAAACAGCAGTTGGTGTAGAAATAACGAAATGTTGCACAAATTTTGTGACAACAATTGGGAAGATCTAAAAGAGATTCAACTGAAGTTTCAGAGAAATGAAAGCACTAAGGTGGAAATGATTTCTAAATTTTGATTTCAATAAGATAACCATGTGTGATTATGCTTGAATATGCATGTTTTATCTGAGTTTATCATACATGCCATGCTTAGATCCCACATGCTTAGGTTAGCATGAGTAAAGATATATGTTATGTGCTGCCATGATTCATGTTATGTATTACTATTTCACATGTTGAATTTAATCTTTTGTTTATTAACATTGTTATATTTAATGAAAGACAAATTAAGATTACAACCACGTACTAATGCAGTGTCTTATGGGGGATTGTTGTGGGTGTTCTTATAATTGGAACTATGGGTTTGTCTCTAGTTCACATGGGTAGAGTCCCAAAATACTTGGATAATGGATAAGACGCTAAATCCATTGGAAACTGGCATAAAAGAATGTCTTTCTTTCTTTGATATGAGTTTTGCTGAGAACGCCAAGGTTAACCCCTTTTAGTCTTAACTACAACTATTAAACAAGAAATTGATTGAATCACATAACGTTTGAAAGTGTTTGATATGGATATCTTATTTATTGAAATAATGAATTAAATATTTAAAATAATCCACTCGATTTTGTGTTCACCCTTCTTTTTTTCTAACTGTTCAGGAAATTGATAAACAGAGCATGATAGTCACAATTTTTCTTAGAATATTTTTTTATAAATTTTATTAATTGTAAGGCATGTTGGTTCAAATTTTGTTCTTTGAGATTTATTCTGCTATAATGGACACAAAGGCTATGTACTTTTGAATTTTGGAAATGATTAATAATATGAGACTATTTTATTTAAAGTTTTCCAAAAATATTATTCTTTTCAAATCATTACATGAGTAGGGTTTTGCAACCCTGTGTTCCAATTAATGAGATTTTATTTTTATTACATCACTTGTTACTTTATTAAGAAATGTTTATAAGATAATGATGGTTAGGAAATCCTAGAGACTTGGAACTTGAATAGAAAGAGTGAAAAGACATCACCCCGCCTTTCGGTCGAGTGGTACGGCCCACGTGTTTACAAAAAAAAGAATTCAGGGGAGGTAAGGTGTTACAAAGGTGGTATCAGAGCCTAAGCTGTAGCTCACTAGGAAAAAGATGATTTTTCTGATACCAAAGGTGGTGTCAGAAACTAAGCAGTAGTTGCTAGGATAGAATAAGATGATTGCTTTGATACCAAAGATGGTATCAGAGCCTAGGTTGTAAATGCCTTGACAGAATTTGAAAGAGTTAACTCAATCAGGTAAGACCTTTATTATGAGTTAAATTAAGAATGTCTTACCTTCTATTTTGAAATTGAAAACTGTTTTGGAAAGTTATTTTTCCAAAAAAAGAGATATGTTTTCAAAGGTTTTATTTGGAAACTAAGATTACAAGTTGAGCTGATAGAGGGTAAGCCTTGTCCTGATTAAAGCTAAACATGGAAAGGGAGATGAGTTATCCCATCCGATAAAGCATGGTCATTTAAGTATACTTCGATCTTGCCACCCAATCTAGAGGTTATCCCACCAACTCATATAGTTAATCGGAGTTGAAGAACACACTTAAATTTTTACAAAAAAAGAAATTAGAAGGTGGTAATTAAGGGCAAAAGAAAGTATTAAGGTACAAAGTTAGTACTATAACTAGATGAGGGTTGAACTTTTCAACCAAGAATTAAGACCATAGGTCTAGAAAAGAAACCATAAGTAGAGACTTGGATGAAGCCTAGGGTGGCACAGTGGATCATAAATGGAAACTTTTAGGACATAGGTTAGATACTAAAAACATGTGAAAACAAAACATTTGATTGGTCATGACATAAGATTAGGAGGATCTTGTATCTCTGGTTTCTATGTGGTATGGGACGCACAGAAATTCGGGGGCATGGAAGAATCCTAGACTCGGAGAATGATGGGTCATGTTTGGTGAATGATCGGTAACTTTGGAAGAACTTGTTTTCCTATGCTTGGCTGGTATAGGATGGTCAAGTATAGTGCGGCTTGGGAAACCTTGATTGTCGAAACATTTGTGAAATTGTTTGGCTGTAGTGAGATCTCTGAGTGGAAGTCTATATTGATAAGCAAGGGCGGTATGGGATGCTCAAACTCAAGGGTACAGATGGAAACTTGAAATTTAACTATGCTAGTATAAACTTGTGAATGTATGATTGCCTGACTGATTGAATGCATGTTATGCTTGTTCAAATTCATGAGAATATCACATGCTTTTGATTATGAGACCAAATCCTGTACCCAATAACACTAGAGGGTCTTGAAACCCCCAAACAGAACTTAGAAAAATAAATTACTAAGCTACGAATGAATCAAGAACCTAGAGACATGAATTTAGAGTCATGATAGTGTGAACGAAACAAAAAGCTTAGAGAAACGATGTAACAACCCAGGCCAACTACGTATCGATATTGTCCCTACCTTAGCCACCACTGACTAGGTGTAGGCTTTTGTTCTTAGCAAGACTCGAATCTGAGCTTCCCAAAAGTGCTCGATACTAGTAAGGTTTGCAATTGCTCATTTAGCCCAGGCATCGCTCTAATGTTAGACCGATGTGGGATATTACAATCCACCCCCTTTGGAGCAGTCTTGTCCTCGGGACTCACACCTCTGTCACACCTAGAGTGGCTCTGATACCATTTGAAACAACTCGAGCCCACTATGTACCGATATTGTCCCCACCTTAGCCACCACTAACCGAGTGTAGGGTTTTGTTCTTGGCAAGACTCAAACCTGAACCTCTCAAAAGCGCTCAGAACTAGTAAGGTTCGCAATTGCTCATTTAGCCCAAGCATCGCTCTAGTGTTGGACCGATGTGGGATATTACAGACAAACTTGATGAATGAATATGGACAGAACAACTATCTTTTCAAGTCTGGAAAACATTTTTATCCCGAGGATAAGAGAAGATGAGTTGTGTACCCCAGATTAAAATTCTCTTAACTCTTTCGTTGTGATTCTTTATCGAATACTAAAATGGCTTTTGACTTGTAGATAATGGCTAGATCCAAGAGATGCTCGACCAGAGCTGCTACATTTGACGAGACTGAATTGCGAGGATAGGAAGCACAGACGAGTATGGCTGAGACCCAAATGGAGAATACAATGACGGAGGTCACCAAGGGGGTCATAGAGTAGATTATGAGAGCATTACCTCAAATGATACCATAGGCGGTGCGACAGCTGCAAGTACAAGAATAGATCTCGGTGCAGCAACCAGTACCAGTGCTCGAGGTCCTAGTTCGTTAGAAGGCACTTGAGGATATGGAAGACAAGGAATAAGGTGATATGTTGATGGAGTTGTAGAAATTCTGTCCCTCTCAATTCGATGAAACTTCTGACTACATGATGGCAAACTAATGGTACTAGGAGATGGATGAACACCTAGACGTGTTAGAGGCAATGGATCCCCATAGAGTGGTACTGGCTACCCATCAGTTCAAGGGACTAGCTAGAAGTTGGTGGCAGATGCTAAAGGTGGATCTAAACACTAACATCAAAGAGATGAACTTGGGTGAATTCAAAGAAGCGTTCTATGAGAAGTGTTTTCCAGAAGCAACGCTGCAAAAGATGCAGTCAGATTTTGTTAGGTTGAACCAGAGAGACATAAAGATGACTGAATATGAGATGAAATTTACTAAACTGGCCAACTTTTCAATTGAGCTGATCCAAGAGAAGAAAATGAAGGCCAATCGATTTGCATAGGGTCTCAAGGTTGAGATTCAAAAGGTGATAATGCTACTAGGCCTAAAGACATATAAACACATCTTCTAAAGGGTATTAATATTGGAGCAGGAACTCAATTTTGAACAGAGATTAAGGAATAGGAGCAAGAGGCCCTAAAATGATCAAAAGGAGGGAAATGGGAATAAGAAACAGAACAACAATTAGAAGAACGATGGACATAAGGTGTCCTACACTTGGAACCAACCCAAACGTGCTATCGAGGAACAATTAAAGTAGGCTAGGTGCCAAGAACTGTGCTTCTACTATAACCAGTCAGGACATATAGCAAAGTTTTGTCCTGCCAAAGCACAAGCTCTTCAACAACAACAACCACAGAACCAAATTGTTTGTTGTTGCTGATGTTCTCGAATAGCAAACCCCTTAGTAATAGCACAAGCAATACATTGAATAAACTATTAAGATAGTCTATATTTTTGGAAGTGTAAGTAAGTTGTAATACCTAGAGTTTTGTTCGAATTATTGGATGAATGAATTTAAAAATTTGAATAAAATAAAATTTTAATACAAAAAGTGTATTTCCAAATTTTTCGCCAGTAATGTTACTAAACAAAGAAAGGTCGGTGTATGTTGACTAGCAAGTGTTAAATCCAACTAGAGTTGAGAATAGAGTACCCCTTGCCAAGGATTGATGACCTATTCGATCAATTGAAAAGAGCTACTCAATTCTCAAAGATTGATCTTAGCTCAGGATATCATCACTTGAGAATTCAAGAGTCAAACATATATGAGACGACCTTTTTAGCAGGATCTATTTTATGGGCTCATACACTTGTATCATTAAAAGAAATTAATTCTTGGCTAAGTCCTGTAAGTGCCAATTATAGTAAAATCCCCTAACCATGTAGTTCACTAGAAGTATGTGACTAAACAACACCAGAGTGAACAAGTACAAACATCTCGGTAGACCCTGAAAAGATAAATGCAAACCAAGATGGTCTCTTAGGCTATATTAGACACTACATGAGATTCATCCAAGAATTTTTTAAGATTAGTCGAACCCATAATCAAATTAACTAGAAGAGGAGTCCAGATTAATCGGACAAATTAGTATAAATTTCAAGGACGAAATTTCTTGAATGGGGTAGGTTGTAATACCCGAAAAAGTTTGGAAATTCAATAAGGATTTAAAAATATGTATGATACATTGGATGTTTCATATTAGCAGGTTGTTTAACTATATTGTGTAATTAGCAAGTTTTACCTTATTTCAATGCAAGAAATTGGAACTAAAATGGAAAATAGAAGAAATGGCAGCTAGATGAACCAAAACCAGGGTCTTGCGCCTAGAAGAAATGCAAGACAATGGTCCTGTGACTTAATCAACCCAAATCGCAAGACTGCAGTCCTCCTTATCAGGACCATGGACCCTTTCCTCTCTTCTGATGTGAATGTGTGGAAAGAGAACACCAAGGTCAACCTTTTTAGTCTTAATGTCAACTATTGAATAATGAACTGTTTGAATCATCTAATTATTGAAAGTGTTTCGCATGTACGTCCTAATTGTTGAAATAATGACATAAATATTTGGGATGATCCACTGAGCTCTTGAACTCACCCCTTTTTCTAACATTTCAGGAAATTAAAGATCAAAGGCTGTGTGGTGAGTTTTCTTCCCAGATTCATAATTTTTCTTAAGTCAGGCATGTTATGTAACACCCCAGTTCTCGGTCCTTTGCTTCTATCACGTTTGTCACATGTGGAGAAACGCGCCATAAAATGTTGGCACAAATATCATTCGCCGAGAACCAGGACGTTACTTTTCTCACAATCAATTCTTATTAAATATCTTCTGGACATACCAACTCTCTTATAAATAATTCATCAATCTCTTGTACATACCAAGAATAGATCCCATATAAATAAAACATGGTAATTCTCATCAAGACTCATAGATTAAACTGAATAAAACTAGACATAAAGTGTTCAATTAATAGTTTGAAAATAGGCCTATGTGACCCAATACCAACTCTATAAAATCAATAAGACAAAACCAATAAAAAGATGTCATATTCCCAGTTCAACTAATGTGCATAACCAGAAACAAAGCAAATCAAATCACAACCTTCCCAATGAAGTCTGTGAATATCTAATCAACACCCAACCGTATTGTAACTTGAAGTGTCTCAAAGATCACTTAAAATGAAGATGTGGGGTGAGTTCAAGAGCCTAGTAGATCATACACATTACATCAATAACATTATTTAAATCAAACACAGAATATGCAAACACTTATCAAATATTAAGCATTTAAGACATTTAATTATCAACAGTCGTTAATTAGACCGAATGGTCTAACCCTGGTGTTCTATCATCATTATAAAGTCAAAGAAGACGAGGGAAATGCACTATATACTAAATTCCAATGGGATAGGGGCACGCTCATCACCCAACCCGAGAACTAGGGTCACACCCATCGCTCCATCACCAAAGAACTAGGGTCACATCCATAGTTTTATCATTGGAAACTAGGGGCAAACCCATTATTCTTATCGCGAGAGCACCCATAGTGATCCTCTATGGACCATTGCGATGATACGTGGTTCAACTCTAAATTTATCTTTGCTTGCATATCAATAAACATTTCATTATGTATATAGCATCATTGTATAATAACATAATCATGCTTGTTATTTCCTAAAAACATAAATAAGGGAACAATCATTTCATAGAAGCATAAAAGCGTGTAAACACCGTACATGGACATATAACTCATGTTATTCTAACATTCATATATTCATGCCATTCACAAATCATTTAATCAATATCCTAGCATACTTATATGTATTCAAACAATGTAAACATCACATATTCAACATTAAAATTCAAATAATACCAGGGAGCAAGGTAATCACTTCCACCTTTATTCTCTCGTTCCCTTGGGCCTTTGCTTCGTATTGAATTGGCTCTGTTTTTCAATCTACGAGATTTAAAACCAACATTTCATGAGTTTGAAATCATTCCTGAGGTTTCTTAAATCATAATTTAATGATTCCCTAAAATAGATATCCTAAGGTGTATGTAGTGGTCTTAACAGATAACATCATTCACCATTTTCTTCTGATTACCGCAGTAGTGAGTGGCATTATCATGGTAATCCATGTATGCACAAATAGATACGAAAATTGAGTTTACACTGTGTTACCGCAGTCAGTTACCACAGTAACCAGAGCACGAATTGGTTTTTCCCATACGTTACCCCGGTCAATTACCACGGTAACCAATGGGTTTGTGTGTGTTCAATGTGTATTACCACATCGATTACCATGGCAACCAAAGCAGTTTGTGTGTGCAAAGTGTACTACCACGGTCTATTGTTCCCTCTAGTGTTTCATATCCCAACATACTCGCATTATGCTCAAAATACACACACATACATGAATGGGAAAACATTATACCTTGTTGCTCCTTGTTCTTCCCCCTTGTTTTCCTTCAATGCAAGGTTTTTAACCCTCTATTGATCTGTGTTTCAAAGAAAATGTGCATACTCTCAAAAAGTGTAGATCTATGATGGAAAATCGTGATTCCAAGTGAGGTTCGACGATTTACCTATACATGAATGATTCCAAATGGTGCCTCTACTGATTTTCTTCTTTGTTGGAGTTATTCTTCACGAATCTAGGATTTGAGAACCAGTGGATAAAGGTTTGAGTGAATGGAAACCAATCTAGAATGGTAGGGAAGGGAGGAAAGTTCAGATTTTGGTGACTAGTATTGATTCTTTGCAGTTGGTGTGCAACTGTAGGGCTACAATGACAATTAGGATTTTTTAGCGCACTGTTTATGTAACACCCCAATTTTCAACTAGACTTTTGTTCACATTTTATCTCACGTGTGGATGGTTGTCCATTAAAAACCAAGATGCTACCAAAATTTGTTGTTTTGTCCAAATCATTTTCTTTAAAGTTAAGCTCATAAACTCTTCTTCTCATGTCAAAGTCTAGATAGATATTCTATACAAAATAGAAGATCAAAATAATTTCTCCGGATAAATCATAAACAATGCAGTGGAATAACTTTAAAATTTATTATTAAAACCAAAGTTGTTAAACAAGAAAAGTCATTTAAAGATAAAACAACTACAGTTAAAACCAACGTAAATACATTAAAACAATCCAGTGAAAATAAATAAAACATGACTTCCAAGTCTCCTATCCCGGGTGACCTCCCCAAGAGGTGTCCACTCTAGGTGTAAGTCTCCTAACGTAGACTGCTGTGTGCTACGCCCAAATAGTCCTGAAAAATAAAATAGGAGTGAGCTCAAAAGCCCAGTGGATCATTCCTACACATCACACGCATTATACAAACCCAATCCAAAACATTACAAACACTTTTAAACATTAGGCGTTTCAATCATTTGATTAGTTTGGGTTCTAATCTATGACCGGAAGAGGGTTGAAACGCCTCTCAGTATTCCCTGTGATCCAATCTAATCATAATCATAGAGGCCTCAGGTACTGGTACCGTCTAAAATCAGTCATATCTTAGTATCACAGTCTAAGATAGAGTACATATCGCGACGTTGTACCGTCTCCCAAAGACTTCGAGCTGTCACAGGCAGCTCCGGGTGGGAATACCTATGATCTGCCTTGCGGCTCAACAATCACACCGGTACGTGAATTCTTAATAAACCTTTGCCTTGTTTTAGTTTGATAATCCAATTCAATCACACCAAAACATCGCTCATATCACGGAAAATAAATCGAATAATGCAAGCCATTAATATAGTAAAATGAATGATCAAATAATGAAATCTAAATGGATAATTTCCTATACATGCATGCAATGATTAGGTAATTACTCATCACACATCATTCAAGCATACAAACAATTTAAATCAATTTCCTAAGAATACTAACAACCTAGAATTTATTCAAACAAATGTCTTGAATTTTAAATTCGTATAATACAGGTGAGTAAGGAAATCACGCCCACCTAATTTTCAGATTTCCTTCTTTTTCGTACGTCACTAATGCTCATTCTTAAGAATGTCGATCTGCAAATAGAAAATATAGTATAATAATTATTTATAAGTTCATAGTTTCTTCATTTTAATTTAATTACAATTATTTTTCTAACTAAAGTTTCGTAATAATTTCATCACTTTTTGTGTTTAGTAATTTTTTTAACTAATCAAAATCATTTTACTAATCAGTTTCATGCATTAAAATTTATTAATTAAGTGTTCTTAAATTTCTTAGTTTCTATGATTTAAATAAATTATTCCTATTTTAACTAAAATAATTACGAACAAAATAAGACTTCTATTTGTCAAAATTTTAGTCTCTTTCGTATTTGAAAATTTTATTCTTTTCCTACAAGAGATTTAAGTTGTCAAAGGTTTATTGGTATTATTATTATTGTCCTTATTTTTATTGTTATTTTTATGCTTTTAACTAACTAAATAATTTAATCTTTACACCTCTAAATTTCTCTTCGTGCTTCTTCTTCTTCTTTTTTTTCTATTAGAAGTGTTTTTAATAAACTTAGAATTTCATTAAAGCTTTCTTTATGGTAAGTTTTCTAAAATGTTTATTAGCTAAATTTTTAACTCTAGTTTTCTATATTACCAACATTTCTTTTTAGATTTCTTACTATCAAAAAGTGGGTTAATTTATTTTTATAATTGGTTCTTACTAAGTTTTATCAGGATTACAAAAATAAATTAAATAAATAAATAATTGAATAAATTAGCATAGCACCTTTCGATTTTTCGTCTTAGTTGAAATTCATGTTTGCATCTTCAATTCTGGAAAATTTCGAGTACGTTGGTTTCGCTTCTGCTCAACACGAAACCATAAGTTTAAAGATCAACCTACATGCGAATTCTAATTCTTTGCTATTGATTTAATCCGTGCTAGACAGTTCTAATATCCAAATTCCCTAGCAAATTTGTCATAATATAGCTCAATCAAAGAATTAAATTCAGTCATTTGATTTTCTTCTTTTTGAGCTAATGTTTTTTACTGCTATTAAATCATAAAAGTATTACAACAACATCACTCAAACTTACAGCAACATTACTTTGTCAAAACCAGAATTTCGTTCTTACCTTACCTGTTTTCATCAACCGGCCGAATAGAAATTGAAGCACAGCTAATGGTGTTCGTTGTTCCTTCCACTTTGGTTGAACGATCCACCGCGCGACCAACTAGGTTGTGCTCCACTCAACCACGAATCAAGAAGACAATCACGCTCCTTCTTCTATGTTTCCAGCAGCCGACCGAACAGTCAAGAACTAGAATTTTGGATCTTCAAGACCGATCGTTATTCTATCCAACTTCTACAGAACGGTCAACAACTCCATTACAATCAGATAATGCTCCAATTTCCCCCTGTTAAACGATGCACTAAGAAAACTAAAACTAGCTTCACAAAACTCTGTTTTCACGATCTAAAACCCAGAACTTTAAAGCACAATAGCCGTGCTTCCTCTTCCCTATTTTCCACCTGTTAGCCGAACAAGAAAGTTGGAGAGTTTCCAGCTTAATCACGAACTAGAGGAGAAGAAATCAAAAACAGTTCATACTCCTTTCTTTGTTGTTCCAACTGTGATCCCTAAAACATAAAATCAGAGCTTCAAATTCCAATCCCCTGTGTCACTTCTTCCTCTGTTTCTTGATGCCAACCCAGATTTTACGCACCCACAACAATTCGTTCTTCTATTTTGACAACCGTGAACCAGACAATTAAACCAAAAACAGCTGCTACGTTCCTCTGTTTTCTGCTATATTGTTCTATTCTTCATGGACTCAATGCATTAGATGAGCATTCAATGCCCAACGTAGCAGCAACCAATAGCTTCTTCTTCATCTTCCCTTTCAGTCCGCCCAAACAGAACCCAGCAAGCTCAAATCACCTTCCAGACTTCTTCTTCTTCTTCGGCTTCTGCAACTCAACGTGCAAGTGGCAGTAGTTCTCTCCTCTCCTTCAACAGTCCGCTCAGCTCTTTTAAACATCATCCTCCGTCCAGAAAATTCCCCCATTTACTGCCAAACTTAAGCTATCCCAAAGCTATCCCAGAGATTTCCAGATTTATCTTCCATTGATCCGGCCACCGAACCCAGAAAATTCTAGTTTGGGCGCCGATTCTTCAAACTTCCGGATTTCATGATATATATATATATATATATATATTCTAAAATACAAAATGTGATTTTGTTTTCTTATAATCTTAGTTGGTTAATTATTTTCTTTGTTAATCATTTTATTTATTTAAAACTTTAGTATAAATCAATGTCAATTTATTTAAAAACTTTAGTATATAGCTAATTGATAACCATATCCAGAATTTGATTCTCCCATTTTTCCCTACTAATCGCATTAAACCTTGTTATAAGCTTTATTACAAACTTATTAATATATCAATAATATCATAGCTCATTTATTTTTAATTCTTTTGTTATCCATGTAAATATATTTATTTTATTTTATTTTATTTTATCTTAGGTAGATTCAAGCTAAATTTCATTCGTTTTCCATGTTAATTTAAACTAATGTTGGCTAAGAATTTATTTTTCTCTTGTTATCTACATATTTATGTTTATATTTTTTTGTTTTGTTCTTTATGTTCCTTTGTATTTTATAATATCATCTTTCTATAAAATAATATCTTATTTTATATTAACTAGTGACGTGTCCAGCTCGCGAAATTCTGGGTTGTTACAGTTTACACATATACAATTCATGTATTACCGCGGTAACTCGATGTATTACCACGATAACCAAAACTCTAATTCTCTACGTTTTAGTCGAATTACCGTGGTAATCACAAGCATGACCGCAGTAACCAGAACATTGTTATTTTTTGCATTTCAGTCACATTACTAAAGCATTACCGCGGTAACCATTGGATGGTTACTATGTGGAATTTCGTACTTTGCTCCAATTTATTGAATCTTTTGTACATTAATTGAACATCTCCTAAACTAGGTTTTCATGGATTTTTCAATGTTTATTGTGCTTGAATTATTTTTATTTAAATTTATCAAAACTCTATAAATTTTTTGGAGTATTACATGTTAGCCCAAACATTTTTCTCCTTTGTTAAAGTTTTCGAGTTTAAATTAGTGTAATAAACTTGAAGGTTTTGTCCCTCTTAAATTATGGATTTTTCAAATAAATGATATTAATTTATTTTGATTGCACATGTGCTTTTGTCAAATCTCTATGAATTAAGTACTCAAGTAGAGTCAAGGATTTGGGACAAAGAAAGAAAGAAAATGATAGAAATAATGTGACGCGTTAGCTTGTCGCACAGCCCAAGAAAAAGAAATGTCTAGCATGCATGCACGTGACGTGAACATGCCAAATTATCATCAGTTCAATCGAACGCAATTTGGGACCACAAGGGGGAGGCAGGGTGTTATAGTCGGTATACAAAATAACCTATAATACACAACGAAAGTACAACAAATAGAGAAAATATAATAAAAGTTTAAGTAAAGTAATCATCAACAACCCATTTTCCTATGTCGAGACTTAATATTCCTGAAAATATGAGTAAATAAAGAGTCTAATACAACATGGCTCAATGAGTAATAGCTGGCATTAATAATATATGTCCAAAATATGGATGCATGCAAATGCTAAAATGTCAATACCAGTTCAACAGTTATAATGCTACAATATTATAATGAAAAAGGAAATCATTTAAATATATGATACATCATGCATAAACTTCTATAATAACATGCATGTCATAACCACAACCAACCATGCTCAATGGATCCATGACATCCTAAAGATCTGGGACACAAGCCAATAGACCTAGTGTAGCCTTGAAAATCAAGAGCTTAATAATTCTGCTCAACAAATCTCGGACATCCTGAACGTCTAGGTCACAAAATAGCAGACCCAATGCAACCTTAAAAATCTTGAGCTGAAAATATCCACTTACGAGTCCATGCAAAGCCTCACAAATTGAGAGAGTTTTTACACATGCAATGTCATCATTCATGATAAAACAATTTTCAAATCAGCATTCCATGCGATTAAATATAACATAGTACAATTTAATATAATTTTAATGCAGAACATATAAAGAAAATGTCAGAAATTACTCATAGAGGTTATAGTTCAACAATTTCCACAAATTCAACACTTATCCTGTCAAATATCATCAAAATTTCAATATTTTGACCATTTTCTTGAGTATTCTGTGAATAGACCATACTTTCTTTGATCAAAATGATCATATCTCCTTTTATTCCAATTTTGTTAGCATTTGCTCCTTACACACAAGGTTTGAAATTGTAACACCCAAGAATTCGATGATCATGCCACGTCACAAGTGGGCATAAAATAAAATAAAATAATAAATTGATATTCAATATTAGCTTGAATTAGCTGGAAAAAAAATATATAAAAATAGATATGATGAAATGTAGTATTTGAAAATATCATGAATTGGTGAAAGTAGTAATTGAGAATTTATAATTAATTGATGGTTGACATATAATAGAAGAAGTAAAATAGAATTGTATAAACAAGGATAATGATATTTTTAATGTATATAAACTTAAAATAGGGATGAAATAAATTAAAAAGATTAATATATATCAACTTATAAACTTATAATAAAGATTAAATAAATAATATTAAATCAATATGATTAAAAATTATAGGAAGGTTGTATTTTAGATCAACATGATTTGAAAAAAAAAATTCTGGAATATTTGAAGAGGGAACCAGAATGATCTGGTTTGGTGGTGGGGGGAAACCAGCTTCTGGAAATCAAAAGAAGAATGAAGAAAAGAGGAGGAGGTCGTGTGTCAAAAGCAGGGGAAGAAGAACAGAGAGCAACCAAGATGTTTGGTTGTTGCAGCCTGATGAACTAAAGAAGAAGAAGTAGAACGCAATGAAGAAGAAGAAGAAATTCTGCAGTTGTGATCTAGTGGCCGTACGTGATGAAGTGAAGGACGAAAACAAAGCAACATGGCTTTGCTGCTACTGCTCTGAGTTGTTGTTGCAAAACCATGAGGTTCTGTGGTTGGCCGGGAGTCACAAACAGAGGAACGAAAACAAGCAAAGCAGTTTGCTGTTGCTGCAGCTCCCTGTAGCCAAACAAAGAAGAAGAAATGCAAAGAAGAGGAACAGAGAAGAGAAAGTGGAGAAGAATGAAGACGGACTGCTGTAGATTTTGTTTGATGAGCGAGGTGCATCCTGCTGATCCAAAACAAAGAAGAGGAGACGTGTGTGTGCGTGTGTGAATAGTTGCAGCTGCCATAAAATGAGAACAGAGGAAGCAAGAAGACCAGCTTTGCAGGTTTTGCAATCTGCTGCTGCCGATACTCTGGGCAGCTGTTGCAAAACCGTGAAAGGAAGAAGATGGCCGTGCAGTGGAGAGGAAGGAAGAGCAGAACCGTGCTACTGCAATGGAGACGGTGAGTGGTGTGAGCTGGGTGTGGGCGTGATGTAGTTGCAGCTGCCCTGAAACAAGAATAGAGGAGAAGTACTATGAAGAAAATGGGCAGGTTTGTGAATTATGAAATAAGGGGAACCGTGATAAGAAGTTGCCGGCTGTTGCTACAAGTTGGACAGGAAGAAGGAAACTCAGGAAACGGTTGAAAGAACAAGGAAGAGGAAGCAACCTGAAATTGCTAAATTGGATCTAAAATTTGGGGCGTTGCAGCGATTGAAGAGGAAGGGCCAAATTCGATATCTGATTGAGTTAGGATGAACAGTGGAAACAGAGCATAGAAGAAGCTAGCAGAGGAGCTCCATCGGTTTGAATCTCCAAAAATTATGGTTTGGCCGACAGGTAGAAAGCAGTGAAGATCAGCTTGGTTGGGTCGGAATTTCAGATAGTTAAATAGAAGCTAACAAGAGCACCTTGTGTTTTGTGAACCCATTTCTTGGTTCGGTCGGCTGCTGGAAATAGGGGATGTGAAGGACATTCCGGTTTGATTTTTTTGGGTTTTCTGTTGAGTAAAGCATGATTTGGATTAATTGGGGGCTGAGGATTTTGCTGAGAATCACGGTGGAACTAGAACAACTACTGAAAAGAAGATTCCTATTTTGAGTTGTAGCCGGCTGATTGAAACAAGGAGGTGAGGAATTATTCAAATTGTGATTTATGTTATTGCAGTACGTTGAGTTAATAACTAAAAGATTAGTATAGTCTACCAATTTAGTATGAATTAGGATCCAGTATAGTATAAGTAAACTGATATGAAATGATTAGAACAATAAAATTTGGATAAACCTACCCATCTTATAATAACAAAATATTAAAGTTTGAAGAACAAAATAAATTAATGGATGTTTACTTATTTATTTAAGTATTTAATTTAAGTATTTATTTATTTAAGTAGTTAAGTATTTAACTTAGGAAATTAAATGAATGATAATTATTTGAATTGATACTCAAAAAAATAATCTTAGCAAAACTCTACTGATAGGAAAAGATTAGAAATCTCAACTACATACGAAACTAAAGACTTGACAAATAAAAGTCTTATTTTGTTCGTAATTATTTTATTTAAGATATGAATAATTTATTTAATTCATAGAAATTAAGAAATGGAAGAATACTTAATTAATAAATTTTAATGCATGAAGTTGATCACGAAAATAATTCTGATTAGTTAAAAATTACTAGATTGAAAAGTCATGAAATTACTTCGAAACTTTAGTTAGGAATATTATTGCAATTAAGTTAAAATGAAGAAACTAGGAACTTATAAATAATTATTATAATACATTTTCTATGTGCAGATCGACATTATTAAGAACAAGTATTAGTGATGAACAAAAAGAAGGAAATCTAAAAAATCAGGTGGGTGTGATTTCCTTACACACATGTATTATACGGATTTAAAATTCAAGACATTTGTTTGAATAACTCTAGGTTGTTAGAATTTTATTAGGAAATTGAATTAAATTGCACGTATACTTGAATGATGTGTTATGAATGATCATTTAACCATTGCTTGCATATATAGGAAATTATGCATTTAGATTTATTAATAGTCCATCTATTTTACTATTTTAAATGTCATGCACTATTTGATTTATTTTCCATGATCTGTGTGTGATGGTTGGTGTGATTAAACCGAGTTGTAAAACTAAAATAAGACAAAGGTTTATTAAGAATCTACGTACCGGTGTGATTGTCGAGCTGAAAGGCGGATCGTAGGTATTCCCACCCGGAGCTGTCTGTGACAGCTCAAAGTCTTTGGGAGACAGTACGACGTCACGATAAGTACTCTCTCTTGGACTGTGATACTAAGATATGACGGATTTTAGATGCTACCAGTACTTGAGGCCTTTATGATTACGATTAGATTGGATCATAGGGAATACCGAGAGGCATCTCAACCCTTTTCCGGTCTTGATTTCGACCAAAACCAAATAAATGTCTGAAATGCCTCGTGTTTGAAAGTGTTTGTAATGTTTTGGATTGAGTTTGTATAATGCATGTGATGTGTAAGAATGATCCACTAGGCTTTCGAGCTCACTCTCATTTTGTTTTTTAGGACTAATTGGGCGCAACACGCAATAGTCTACGTCAGGAAACTTACACCCAGAGTGGACACCTCTTGGGGAGGTCGTTCGGGATAGGAGACTTGGAGGTTATGATTTATTTATTTTCACTAGATTATTTTAATGTATTTACGTCGATTTTAACTTTAGTTGTTTTATTGTTAAACGACTTTACATGTTTGATAACCTTGGTTTTGATAATAAATCTTAAAGTTATTCCGCTGTATTACTTATGATTTATCCGGATAAGTTAGTGTATTCTTCCATTTTGCATAACATATCTATATAGACATTAGCTGGAGAACTAAAGATTATGAACAAAATTCTAAAGAAAGAGATTTTGACAGAAGAAAATTTTTGGTAGCACCTTAATTTTCCTCGGGCGACGATCCACACGTGAGAAAGCACGTGAATGGAGGTCTGGTTGAAAATTGGGGTGTTACAAATATGGTATCAGAGCTCAGTATTATGATGCACTGGGCTAAACTTAAGTTCACTGAATGTGATTTTCACCGAATCATAGATTTTACTGAACTCGATTTTCTCTGAAAATGAAATTCATCGGATTTGATTTCACCGAAAAATGAAAATTTCTGAATATGATTTTGAAAGGGGTAGAATGGGTAGAAGTCTAGAAGAGAGTAAAGTGATGCTAGAGTACCTGATTCACTGATTTTAGATGTGACTTGGATACTAAGGGGTGTTTCCGATAGTTGTTTTCTTCTTGAGGAGGGTCACCCTAAAGGTTTAAGGCCCTTCTTGGAAGAAGTACCCCTGATGGTCTATCTTTGTAGTGGTCCTCATATGGTTGGTGCCTTCTTTGGAAAGAGTGCCCCGATGGGTTGGCCCTATTGAGGTGTTCTTGAGGGTTGGTGCAGTTCTTAGAAGATACACTGTCCCTGATGATTTGATCCCAACTTGAGGAAGATGTCCTCGAAGGTTGATCCCTACTCGGGAACAAGTCTGATTCGGGAAGTATGACTTCATAAGAAATGCAATGGAGTTGAACATCATGACCATAGGTCTAGGTAGAGACTGAGTGTTGTTTCAAAGGGAAAGTGGATCATAAATAAATTTAAAGACTTTAGGGCATATGTTAAAGACTGATAACGTGTTGAACGCACACTTGTTCGGTCAGGACTCGAGTTTGGGGGGAGCCTGTATCTCTAGTCCCTATATAGGATGGGGTGCATAGGGATTTGGAGGTACGAAGGAATCCTTGTAACACCCCTGAAGTTCGTAATCGTGCCACATTGCGAGTAGGCATGAGGTGAAATAACCTAGCAAATAGGAAAATCAATAATAGTTGGGTTAGCTAAAAAAAAAAAAGAACTATAATAATAATAATAACATAACATATATATGATGAAAGGTAGTATTAGAGAATTCTATCGATTTGTAAACATAATAATGAAAAATAATAACACGATAACACATATACACCTATAATAAGCATAATATAATTGAAACAATTAAAAGATTAAAATGGATATACACATCAAATAGAAAAAAAAACATACATTTCAATAGTGATTAAAATAGATATGTATTTGTATAGATATATGTATATATATAAAAGATTTTCGGCCAAACCAGAGAAATCTGGTTTGGCGCTGGGCTTGTTGAAGAAGAGAGCCGAGAGGAGGGGGATCTCGAATTTTCTGGTCGATAGAAGATTTAAGAAGAAGCCTAGCTAACATTTAGCTGGCTGTAGATCAAAATAGAAGAAGGGGAAATCAAACGAGAGAAGAAGAACAGAGGGGAGAAAGGATAAAAAAAAAAAACAGGAACCGTGAAGCTCTGTTATTGCTGCTGCTTGAATGGAGAAGAAACCATGCACGAAGATGAAAGAAAAAGAAGTGAGGAAGATGATGGACTGAAAGAAGAAGAAACAGAAGCAAGAAAAAGGAAACGAAGAAGGGAAGAAGCTGCTGCTCCGAGCTGGTGTCGCAACTACCATGAGGCGAGGAAGAGAAAATAGAGAAATTTGATGCTCTGTTGTTGCATGGCTGCTGCTGCTCCGAGATGTTGTTGCACGAACATAGCGAGGAAATGGAAACAGGGAAGAATAAAGCTGCAGCTCGTGGTTGCATGAACAGGGGTTTCTGCAAATTTAGTGTTCTGGTTTGGGACAAGCAGCTATATGATTTGAGTTGCTAGCCGAGAGATGGGTGTAGCTGTTGCTGCAGTCCGGGCAGGATGAAGGGATCCGAGCTGCTGGTAACGATCAGAAGAGAGGAAACAGAGCAACGATGCTCTGTTGCGACGTTGCTGCAACGGTCGAATGAGGAAGAAACAATACAAAGAAGAAGCATCGAAAACAGAGGAAAGGAGATTGGCAAGCTGAAGAATGAAGAAAGAGAAACAAGAACAAGAAGAAGAGGAGGCAACCGAGCTGTGGTGAATGACGAATAGAAGAAAAACGGTAAGCTACTGCTGTTTGGACGTTGAGTTGCAGAAGCCGAAGATGAAGAGGAGTAAAACAGGCTTTCTGGTTTGTGGCGAGTCAAAAACAGAGGAAGAAGCAGAGCATAATGAAGAAGAATGAAACGAGGAGGAGAAACTGTAGCAAAGAACGGAGAGATGAGTTGTAGACTGCTGCAATCATGGTGGGGAGAAGAGGAAGAACGGAACCAGAACCAGCTATGGCTGGTTGTTGTTACCACTGCCAGACGAAGGAGAGAAAGGAAAGCAGTGGTGCTGCTGCTGCTGCTCCAAGTTGTGTTGCAAATGGAGACATATCGGATGATGTTGGCTGGTTTGGACCAAGAAAACAGAGGAGAATGGAAGAAGGAAGGAGCAAAATTTTTCTGCTGTGTTGGACACCGAACTAAAGACATTGAAGAAGAAGACAACCGAAGAGGAAGGAGATTTAAGCAGTTGATGGAAAAGGAAACTAAGGAAGAAGAACGTCAACAGAAGGATCTCTGGACATTGGCCGATCATTAACACAAAAGAATCACACTGAAAAACCAGCATTTGAGCTCAAAATTCTGGGTTGAGGCGTTGAAAAACAGAGCATGATGGGATCTTGAGGCCATGAAATTCTGATTTGGATTGAATATAGGCATCATTCAACAGAGAGGTAAAAAAGTTATTCAAAATTTTGATTCATGCTGTTGCCATAAGTGGAATCAATGACTAACGGATTTAGTGTGGTCTATCAATTTAATGTGGATTAGGATGCAGTATGGTATAATAACTTCATATGAGTTAATTAGAACAATAAACCTATGATAGATCTACTTAGTCTATAATAGGGAAATGTTAAGTTAAAGAGGAAAAGAATTAGATTGTTGTTTATTTATTTACTTAAGCATTCAACTGTTTAATCTTAGGATTGAATAAAAATTATTTGATGAAGTAACTTTAACAAAAACTCCAAGAGTAGGGAATCTGAGAAAGGAAATTAATATTTTAGAAAAGTAGATTCAGAAATTCAGTTAGTAGATATTTTAGCAAATCTTATGAACTCATAAAACAAATAAACTATGTTCAAGTGTAAGACTAATGACAATAATAATAATAATAATAATAATAATAATAATAATCTTAACAAAACTCTATTGATAGGAAAAGATTAGAAATCTCAATTACGAATGAGACTAAAGACTGGACCAATAGAAGTCTTATTTTGTTCATAATTATTTTAGCTAAGATATGAATAAGTTATTTGATTCATAACGACAAAGAAATAGAAGAACACCTACGTAGTAAATTTTAATATATGAAGTTGATCATGAAAATAATCCTGATTAGTTAAAATTACTAGATTGAAAAGTTATGAAATTATTTCAAAACTTTAGTTAGGAATATTATTGCAATTAAATTAAAATGTATAAAATTCTAGAATTTAGGAATAATCCAAAATTAGTTAAAACTAATATCCGGACCTTATAATTAGTTTAGAAACTTTAAGCTTGAGAAGATTTTGAATAAGACTTAACATGAATTAGGAACTTAGAAATTTTATTGATTATTAAATTTCAGATTTATTTATTTTAGCGTATCAAGGATCTTGAAGGAAAGCAATGAGCCCTGAAGATCGACAGATGCAGGTGGGCATGACTTCCTTGCTCATATGTATTATATGGATTTAAGATTCAAAACATTTGTTTGAATAGTGCTAGGTTATTAGAATTCTATTAGGAAATTGATTGAAATTGTTGGTTGATTTGAATGATGTGTGATCTATGATGATTTATTTAGACTCATGCATTATCATCTTATGCCATGATTGAATATAACGATTTGCACTTAGAACTACTGAATTATAACATGCATGAATAGGAAGATATACATTTAAATACAATTGGTTATTCATGCACATTATCATGTTGACTTACAAGCATAGTTGAATTATATTTTCTAGTGTAGTGTATGATGCCTAATGTGTTTGAGACTGTTTGTAAAACTAAAATAAGACAATGGTTTGTTAAGAATTCACGTACCGGTACGATTGACGAGCCTGAAGTGGATCGAGGTGGCATCTCCTATATGTCACCGCTTGAGATTGTCGAGCTACAAAGCAGATCGTACGTATTCCCACCCGGAGCTGACTATGACAGCTCGAAGTCTTTGGGAGACGGTATGAGTCGCGATAAGTACACTCTCTTAGGCTGTGATGTGAGTGTCGATTGCTTTTAGATGGTTATTGGATCACAGGGAATACCGAGAGACATCTCAACCCTCTTCCAGTTTTAGACTCCAACCAAAACTAAATGAATGTCTGAAACGCCTAATGTTTAAAGTGCTTGTAATGTTTTGAATTGGGTCTGTATAATGCATGTGATGTGTAGGATCGATCCACTGAGCTTTCGAGCTCACTCCCATTTCTATCTTTCAGGTACACATGGACTTAGAGTACTATAGCCAACGTCAGAAGACTCGCACTCTGATTGGACACCTCATGGGGAAGTCGTCCGGGCTAGGTGACTTGGAGGTTATAATTTATGTATTTTACTAGACTATTTTAATATAATTACATTGGTTTAACTTTGGTTGTTTTATCTTTTAATGGCTTTCCTTGTTTAACAATTTTGGTTTAAATGAATAGTTTTAAAGTATTCTCCGCTGCATTAATGATGATTTATATTACGAAATTTGGTGAATATCTCGAGGAAATTATTTTAATTCTTTTGTTTTGTATGAGAAATTGTCCAGAAAAGGACTTGAAACTATTGACTTTGAACTTAAGATTGAAGAAAAAGGTTTTGTAGAATGAAATTTTCAAGTAACATCTTAATTTTCATCGGGCGACGATCCACACGTGAAGTAACACGTGAACGGAGGTCCGGTTAAAAATTGGGGTGTTACAGTCCTGGACTTGGAGAATGACGAATCATGTTTGGTGAGTGGTCAATTTCTTAGGTTGAACTTGTACGCACTGTATTGTACTAGAATGGGGCGGTACAGTATGGTGGGGCTTGCATCAGCCTTAGAACATGTCTATAGATGCACTGTCGCGTTATTTTTAGCCAAGGGCCCAGTTAAAAATGGTGAGATAGTTGCAGTCATGGATATCGAGACACTTGTGCAATTTTTGGGTGTAATGTAATTCCGAGTGGAAGTCTGTGTAGAAGGGCGAGTGTGGGATGGGGCACACGGACCTGGAAACACACATGGAAGCTTCGGGACTGCATTATGCTGGTGTGCATTGGTTGTCTGGTTGTGTAACACCTTAACCCCCGCATCATTAAGCATTTGACATGTCCACCATTCTCTTGACAGTGGATTAAACCAAACAGCGGGTCAGGTCGGTGTTACATTTACAAGTGACACACACTTGACTTTCTTTCTATTTCAATTATTTCATGCCTTGATTGTATTTAACAGAACATAACTTAAATTTAAGAATTTAATAAGGCAGTAGTATAAGAAATAACTGAAATTCAAAAACTCAATTAATTAAATAAAATTGAGTACATAATTTGATCTTGAAGAAAACTATTACAACAGAAGATTCAAAACTTGGGCAACATGCCCTTACATAGAAATTAAAAACTTTTTAAATAAAAGAACCTCACTAATTTTCATGGTCTTCATATAAATCCATTACCTGAAAAATAGAAGGAAGGGTGAGCACATAGCCTAGTGGATCTTTTTAAACATCTAAATCATTATTTCAATTCAAACAAACCAAGCATATCAAACACCTATGTACATTAGGCGATTCAAACAAATTTCTTGTTTATAGTTGACATTCGGACTGAAAGAGTTTAATCTCCGTGTTCCACATCATAGGGAGAGAGAATGACAAACGGAAACTCAAACCCCAATATCTATGAAGTGGGATCACTCTTGGAAACCCAATTCAAAATTGTCAATGGTAAACCGGCAAGCCGGGTCGGGGGGTGGAACACAACACGATGACACTATGCAGTCCATCATCGCGCCAGTACGTGGATTGAATCATTATTTAATCTTTTTTTAGTAATAAAACACACAATATCAGATAAAACCATCGATGCAACATATACAAAACATGAATCATTAAATATTTATTCATGACACAATTCATGTATAACATGCATCAATATTCTTAATTTCTAAACATGCATAACATGTATATCCGGTAGAGTTTCGTTACTTCAAGGCTTCCAAATACTCAAGAACTCTCAAGAACACTCAAGAACGCTCAAGAACACTCAAGAATACTCAAGAACACTCAAGAACTGAGGGGATTGCCAAGAAGAAGGCTAGAGAGGGTCAAGAGGGACTAGTATGCTCTTGATTTGGGATGAACACAATGTGAGCATTAGGGGTCTTTTATATAGAGTTCAAATTAGTGTAGAATGGTAAGTTTTTGGTGTTCTCCTTGTAGGAAACTTGCTAATTATTCAAATTTTCGTGCCCCCCAAGTATAGAAAAATAGCAAGTGTGTTTTAGATAATTTTTTGGATTTTTAAAAACATTTTTTTTCGAATTTTTGGATGGATTTTTAATTGATTTATTCAGATTTAATCAGAGCAAACGATCCTGACCGTCAGATCGTTCTCGATCGCAGTAGCAGATCTCCGATCAGGCGGGTTGCATTTGAGCGATTGGGATCTTCCTCGAGCGCGGTGTCTGGTTTGCGATGGATCGAGATGCGTATCTCTGGGCCGTCGGATGTGCATCAATCGTGGTGTGCGGTTAGGAGTTCATCTTTCTGGGCCGTCGGATGTGCATCGATCGCTGTGTGGTTCGCGATCGTGATCCACGAAACTATCATAGGTCGTCCGATCTTCCTCGATTGTTGTACGTTCGCGACTAACGAATGCGCCTTCGATCTGAATCGTTTGATGAACCTCGAGTAACACATTGGTTCGTGATCGATAAAAAATGTCTCAAATCTGGGCCATCAGATTGTCCTCGAGCATTGTATTTTTGCGATTTTCGAATCCGCCTGGTTTGTGAGCCGTTGGATCTGATGGATCGATCATGGCCGTTGGATCATGCTGATCCGGTGCTTCTGGGTGTTGTTTTGAGCTTTGATCGTGACCGTGAGATGTTAGATCGTTCGGATGATGTGTTTCTGGCCGTTGGATGCAGTTTTTAATTACCAAATTTGATTTTCAATTTTGCTATTATCCGAAAATTGCCAATTGGACACTTTCTAATTGATGAAAATTTGGTTTTATCATTCTATTTTATGGTCTTATAAATATTTTTCTCTTTCTAATTATTTAATATTGCATTTAGTAGATATTTTTCTATTTCTTTAATATCTTTAATGCCAATAATTAAATAATCTATATTTTTTATTTTCATATATTTTTATTTATTTCATATTTCATTTTCAGATAATAATTTATGTAATTATAAATTAATATTTATATAATATTTTATTTATTTTAAGTAAATACACGTATACTACATTTTTATTTAATTGTATAAATTTTTCTATATACATATTCCTATAACATTTATTATGCTAACACACATATTATTTATACACACATTAACTTATATATATATGTGTGTGTGTGTGTGTGTGTGTGTATACTTTATTTCTATTTTTTTCTTAAGCAACTCTTTAAATTTCATAATTAATTCTACTAAATTGAAATTTTTATTTAATTATCAAATTAATGTTTTATTTGCCTATTTTATTTTACATCTAAATATTTTATATTATTTTTTATTTTCTAACCCATAATTTGCACCCAAAGATGTCTTACAATCTTCAAAATTATTTTCACTTGACTTATTTCATTTAATTTCCTTAAACTTATTTATCTTTAATTATTTGACAAAATTTTGGGTTAGGTTGTTGAATGATTACTTGATACATACATAGTTGATTATTTTGAGTATATAACCCAAACTCCTCAACCCAGAAACTGACAAAATACTACTGACTTAGAAGCATAAACCCCTAGACAACTAAGACAAATCAAGAACTTAGAGACCATGCACCTAGAGTCACCCTAGCACAAGAAACACGATAGGGCATAGGCATTAGGAAGTAGTGGTCAATAAGGTAAGTCATGGGACCAGAAGAAAATAGAAAATAAATATATGTATACCTATGGAATAAACACTATTCTTTAACTTAACATGAATAGGTTGGTGAATGATGAATTAAATTCTTGGCTTATGGTTCATGCCAAGGGATCCACAGATCTAGGTGAGAGATTTTTAATGTATATAAACTTAAAATAGGGATGAACTAGTACTGGGTGGTCAAAGAATAGGTGAGAGATGAGCTAGTACTGGGTGGTGAGAGTACAACGGGGGTGGCATTGTCTAGGGAAACTTTAATAACCCCGGAATTGATAACAGAGATTTATCAGAAAGTAAGATTTGAGATCACTCCAGGACTTGTGGAACAGGTGGTGAGGACTTTGCAGTCCACGGTGTTACCACAGCTATCGGTGCCTACTCGGACACAGGTGCAGTCACCAGTGCAACCAAAGCCTCAGATGCAGCTACAACAAACTCATCAGGTGGATAGGCTTACAGATACAGTGTCACGGAGTAGATCAGTCATTTATGACAAGGAGCAATGAGGTCTCTTGAATAAATTCCTGAAGTTACAACCTAGTACTTTTGAAGGCATAACTGATCCCTTTGCAGTAGAAAGGTGGCTCGCTGAAATGAATCAGCATCTCAATGCAATGGGAGTGACTGGACCTAGAAGGGTGACGTTAGCAGCACACCAGTTGATAAGACCGACATATTATTGGTGGGAAACGATCGAGAAGGACCCCGTTGTTGATGAATCAAGTCTAACATGGGATGAGTTTGAAACCTTAATGTATGATACATTTCTTCTGACAGAGAAGACAAAGCAGTTACAATTAGATTTCATCAAATTGAAGCAGGCAACGATGATAGTATTGGAATACGAACAGAAATTTACTAAGCTGTCAAAGTATATCCCAGGATTGGTCAGAGATGAGCAATTGAAGACGGGGAAATTTACGGAGGGTCTGAAGGAAAAAATAAAGAAAATTATCACTCCATTGAGGCTGACAAATTTGAAGGAGACGGTAATGAGAATGCAAAAAAAAAATCGAAAATGACCTAGAATAGTAAAGGACAAGCATAAGAGGGCACAGTCAGAGCAAATTGTTGGACGCCCCAAAAAGAAGCAATCTAGGCAATAGAGTTAGCAACCTTGAAGCGTCAGCACTAGGGACTATCATACAATCATTAGGCAACAGTCTCGACAGACTAAGCCAGGATAGGTGAGCAGTAAGCTAAAGAAGTAGGCCAAGAAACTAGGGTTGTGCTATGCTTGTTATCAAACAGGGCATCTAGCTCAAGATTGTCCTGGTAGAGTGTTAGTATTAGATTCTCAGTAGTCATAATAGGAGCATTACTTTCCAGTTGCATGCAAGTTATACTCAGATGAACTTCACTTTTAAAGAAGAAGACATGTATTCGGGACCATAGTGTATGTACTTATCACTCGAATTAAACACCATAGGGTCATGGGTCTCAAACATATGTAAATATATATTTAAATTATACACCAACATTTTGCAACCATTTTACTATTAGAATAGAAATGAGATACTGTTGTAAAGGATTGTGTTAGTTGCATCTCGATAAATTAGAACAAGAAAATAATAGGTGCAATCATACCAGCACTAATGCACCGGATCCCATTAGAACTCCGCAGTTAAGCGTGCTTGGGCGAGAGTAGTACTGGGATGGGTAACCTCTTGGGAAGTTCTCGTGTGAACTTAATATCAGAGTTGCGCAGCGGAAGCGTGATGAGTCTTGAGAAACGCAGACTGATCGACAACATGAGTTAACTTGACACAAATTTCGAGGATAAAATTTTATTTAAGGGGGTAGATTGTAACACCTCAGAATTCAGTGATCATGCCACGTCGCGAGTGGGCATAAAATAAAATAAAATAAATAAAATAATAAATCGATATTCGATATTAGCTTGAATTAGCTAGAAAAAATATATATAAAAATAGATATGATGAAATGTAGCATTTGAAAATATCATGAATTGGTAAAAGTAGTAATTGGGAATTTATAATTAATTGATGGTTGAAACATATTCACACATATAATAGAAGAAGTAAAATAAAATGTATAAACAAGGATAATGATATTTTTAATGTATATCAACTAAAAATAGGGATGAAATAAATTAAAAAGATTAATATATATCAACTTATAAACTTATAATAAAGATTAAACAAATAATATTAAATCAATATGATTAAAATTTATAGGAAGGTTGTATTTTAGATCAACATGATTTGAAAAAAAAAAACTCTGGAATATTTGAAGAGGGAACCAGAATGATCTGGTTTGGCACTGGGGGGAAACCAACTTCTAGAAATCAAAAGAAGAATGAAGAAAAGAGGAGGAGGATGTGTGTCAAAAGTAGGGGAAGAAGAACAGAGAGCAACCAAGATGTTTGGTTGCGACAGCCTGATGAACTAAAGAAGAAGAAGTAGAACGCAATAAAGAAGAAGAAGAGATTCTACAGCTGTGATCTAGTGGTCGTACATGATGAAGTGAAGGTCGAAAACAGAGCAACATGGCTTTGCTGCTGCTGCTCTGAGCTATTGTTGCAGAACCATGAGGTTGTGTGGTTGGCCGGGAGTCACAAACAGAGGAATGAAAGCAAGCAAAGCAGTTTGCTATTGCTGCTGCTCCCTGTAGCCGAACGAAGAAGAAGAAACGCAAAGAAGAGGAACAGAGAAGAGAAAGTGGAGAAGAATGAAGACGGGCTGCTGTAGATTTTGTTTGATGAGCGAGGTGCGTCTTGCTGATCTGAAACGAAGAAGAGGAGACGTGTGTGTGTGTGTGTGTGTGAATAGTTGTAGCTGCCATAAAATGAGAACAGAGGAAGGAAGAAGACCAGCTTTGCTGGTTTTGCAATCTACTACTGCCGATACTCCGGGCGGCTGTTGCAAAACCATGAAAGGAAGAAGATGGCCGTGCAGTGGAGAGGAAGGAAGAGCAGAACCGTGCTGCTGCAATGGAGACAGTGAGTGGTGTGAGCTGGGTGTGGGCGTGATGTAGTTGCAGCTGCCCTGAAACAAGAACAGAGGAAAAACACTATGAAGAAGATGGGCCAGTTTGTGAATTATGAAATCAAGGGAACCGTGATAGGAAGTTGCCGACTGCTGCTACAAGTTGGACATGAAGAAGGAAACTAAGGAAACGGTTGAAAGAACAAGGAAGAGGAAGCAACCTGAAATTGCTAAATTGGATCTGAAATTTGGGGTGTTGCAACGGTTGAAGAGGAAGGGCCAAATCTGATATTTGATTGAGTTAGGATGAACCGTGGAAACAGAGCATGGAAGAAGCTAGCAGAGGAGCTCCATCGGTTTGAATCTCCAAAAATTCTGGTTTGGCTGACAGGTAGAAAGCAGTGAAGATCGGCTTGGTTGGGTCAGAATTTCAGATAGTTAAATAGAAGCTAACAGGAGCACCTTGTGTTTTGTGAACCCATTTCTTGGTTCGGTGGGCTGCTGGAAACAGGGGACGTGAAGGACATTCCAGTTTGATTTTTTTGGGTTTTCTGTTGAGTGAAGCATGATTTGGATTGATTGGGCGCTGAGGATTTTGCTAAGAATCACGGTGGAACTGGGACAAATACTGAAAAGAAGATTCCTATTTTGAGTTGCAACCGGCTGATTGAAACAAGAAGGTGAGGAATTATTCAAATTGTGATTTATGTTATTGCAATACGTTAAGTTAATAACTGAAAGATTAGTATAGTCTACCAATTTAGTATGAATTAGTATAGTATAAGTAAACTGATATGAATTAATTAGAACAATAAAATTTGGATAAACCTACCCATCTTATAATAACAAAATATTAAAGTTTGAAGAACAAAATAACTTAATGGATGTCTACTTATTTATGTAAGTATTTAATTAAGTATTTAAATTAAGATCATTAATTTAAGTATTTATTTATTTAAGTAGTTGAGTATTTCACTTAGGAAATTAAATAAATGATAATTATTTGAATTGATACTCAAAAAAATAATCTTAGCAAAACTCTATTGATAGAAAGAGATTAGGAATCTCAACTACGAACGAGACTAAAGACTTGACAAATAAAAGTTTTATTTTGTTCGTAATTATTTTATTTAAGATATGAATAATTTATTTAATTCATAGAGACTAAGAAATGGAAGAATACTTAAATAATAGACTTTAATGCATGAAGTTGATCACGAAAATAATCCTGATTAGTTAAAAATTACTAGATTGAAAAGTCATGAAATTACTTCGAAACTTTAGTTAGGAATATTATTGCAATTAAATTAAAATGAAGAAACTAGAAACTTATAAATAATTATTATAATACATTTTCTATGTGCAGATCAACATTCTTAAGAACGACTATTAGTGACGAACAAAAAGAAAGAAATCCAAAAAATCAGGTGGGTGTGATTTCCTTACTCACATGTATCATACGAATTTAAAATTCAAGACATTTGTTTGAATAACTCTAGGTTGTTAAAATTTTATTAGGAAATTGAATTAAATTGCACGTATACTTGAATGATGTGCTATAAATGATCATTTAACCATTGATTGCATGTATAGGAAATTATGCATTTAGATTTATTAATAGTCCATCTATTTTACTATTTTAAATGTCCTATGCTATTTGATTTATTTACCATGATCTGTGTGTAATGGTTGGTGTGATTAAATTGGGTTATAAAACTAAAATAAAACAAAGGTTTATTAAGAATCCACGTACTGGTACGATTGTTGAGCCGAAAGGCGGATTATAGGTATTCCCACCCAGAGCTGCCTGTGACAGCTCGAAGCCTTTGGGAGACGGTACGACGTCGTCGCGATAAGTATTCTCTCTTGGAATGTGATACTGAGATATGACGGATTATAGATGGTACTAGTACCTGAGGCCTCTATGATTACGATTAGATTGGATCACAGGGAATACCGAGAGGCATTTCAACCCTCTTCCAGTCTTGATTTCGATCAAAACCAAATAAATGTCTAAAATGCCTAATGTTTAAAAGTATTTGTAATGTTTTGGACATATTCAGCATTAAAATTCAAATAATACTAGAGAGTAGAATAATCACTTCCACCTCAGTAGTATTTTTCTGAATCCTTGCAGTATTATCTCAACTTGTTTTGAGGCTTTGATCAACAGTCTTCGGGATCTACGTGTCGAAAATGTGATTTA
>JAJIYU010001440.1:0-35801 GCA_030144865.1 Tinospora cordifolia | reverse complement strand
ACGCATTGGGCGTCCATTTTGTATTCAAAATAGATTGGCCCAAGGGTTGTAGGGCTTCTTCTTGCTGCAGGTGTTTCTTTTTTGGACAGCTCGTCCATCTTTTTCAATATATTATGTCTACTTTCAAAAAAAAAAAAAAAAGAAAAAAGAAAATAGAGGGTTGAGTGTAGCTTAGACAAGCTGTAATTCATCTTCTCTACTTTTCTTCAAAATCTTTCTTTTTAAGGACAAAGTCCAAAGCCTCCATTGAACTAAATCGTAGGCTTTTGCGAAATCCACTTTAAGGATAAGAACCTCTTCCTATTTACCCTTTAATCGTCCATTGCTTTGTTGGCAATCATTATAGTGTCCATAATTTGTTATTGAATAGTGCCATTTCTTTAGTTTGTTGGCCAAGGTTTTAGATATTATCGTATACAGGCTTGTGATGAGCTTATGAGCTTATTTGTCTAAAATATTTCATTTTGACTAAATTTATCTTTTTGTGAAAGAGACATATGTAAGTTTTATTGACCATTAGGCTGTGACTTATCCCTTAATTGTGCCCCAATCCTTCTACATGAAATTTGTCGTAAATCCATCAGGACCCGGAGCCTTATACTCTTCACAATTAAAAACAACTTCTTTTATCTCTTCTTCCTCAAACTATCTTTCCAACCACTCCCTTCTGCTCCTTTGAAATTCCATGCCACTCGGGCCTTCCTCCCCCAATGTCATATGAATGTCCTCCTTAAACAGATCATCAAAGTATCCTATTATCAGATTTTGAATCTTCTCCTTCTCCTCAATAATATTTCCTTCCTTGTCTTCCATTGTACTGATGGTGGCCCTTGACTTCCTAAGAGTGAGGACCTCATGGAAATACTTGGAATTCACGTCCTCCTTCTCGGCTCATTTCAATTTATCCAACCATCCACTCCAAACAATAGTCCACTAAATGAATATCTTGGATAATCTTTTTTCTTCAATCTAGGAATGAGTCATCAACTTCTCCTTGCTCTATATGATTGTCTAGTCTTCTCAGCTTCTTTTGCATCTTCTCCCATCTGGTAATATCTTGCAGTTTTATGACCTGCTCTACTATTTGATCTTTTAAGCTTTTTCATGAATTTGTATTCTTCCCATCCCCTGGTTTGAGTTTCAGCCCATTCATTTTAAAATATATCTGTAAAATTTGGCCTGTTGAACCATTCATTTTTGAACATGGATGGTGATGGGCCCCATTTAACTTCTCTTGTATCTAGGAGAAGTGCCCAATGGTCTGATGATATTTTCTCAAGACCTCCCCCCCCTCTCCCAAGGACTCCATTCTTTCCTAGGATTCACAAGGTCCGTAAATGTTCTAGTAAAGTTAAAAATGTCAGCTTTAGCTAGACATATTGTTTTCGTAATATCTCGCAATGTTAGGGATGAATTGTAATCCCTAATATTCTAGCTTAGAATCTTCAAGGCAAATAAAACACCCACCCTAGCTCCAAATCGGTCAGCTCTCTTGGCTAACTTGCATCAGTTGGACATAAATGGACTACAAAAATCTCCTCATCCTCTCTTGTTCTTGATCTTGGGCTGCTTGCAAGTCCTTGGAATGGTCTTTGAACTATGCCATTTGAAGTTCCCGTACATGCTTCTCCTTCTCACTCTGATCCTCTTGTAATTGGGTGTTGTGGATTGGGAAACTCTTAGAGCATCCCATTCTCTTTTGGTCATCCTTAGTGGTTGGGGATATGTAACTTCTAGTGGAAGTCCTTGTATTAATAGATCCTTGTGGAAGAAAAGTGTAGTTTAGGTTGTTACACACCTTGACCTACCAGTCCTTCATTGACTCTTTTGGTGATCTATCGTTCCTTTTGTAAGTCTCCATTCTTTCCTCCTCTTTGGTTCGTTGTGTCTCCAAAACCATATTTCCTTTTGCATCTGTTCGTGACAAATATTCCTTGTAGTTAGATTCTTCTCCGGAGTCATCTTTGTTGTGCATCTCCTTCTTTGAGTGGACTTGTTCCTCCCATTGGGTTAGGGATCCCTTTTATGCCCTATTCTCCTCCATTCTCTCGGAGTGGGTTTTCAATTGTGGGAGGGTATCAATTTTCGCCTTTTCTTGATTTGGGCTTTGAATGTCAAAGTATTGGCTCAATTCACCTAGACTAGGACTTGTATGAAGTCTTTTCCCTTTTTCTCCTGAACCCATAGCGCACACTCCATCTTCTTTCCCTTATCTCTCGTGGGCTTGCCAGCTTGGCCCAATTATTTTTCCCTCCATCCTAGATAGAGGTGCATTTGTGCTATGTCATCCATCGCTTTACTTAGACTTGTTGTCATTTGTCCTTTACCATATGCTATTTTCTCTTTGCCCACGTCTTTGTCTGCTTTGTCAGCTAGATGTGGATTGTGGCGCCATGCTTGCCCTTACACTGCCTTTTGTCGCTTGTGTCTAGACACGTGCTCCTTTGTACTATCTCCCACATCACTGCTCAGGACTTTGACTGTTTGTCTTCTTTGATCTTTCTAGTCACTAGGATGACGATTTTTGACGAACTGGTTGATTATTTGGCTGTGTAATTTCGTTATTTCCAATGCCCAATTTCTTTCTAACATGAGCAACCGCAACTCCTACATTCGTTGATCTATGTCAAACTCTTTTGGTAGGAACTTTGAGACATGCTGTTGTAATTTGATTATTGCCATCTCCATTGAAGAGTTGGAGATTGGTTTTTTTGCTATATCCAACATGCCCCCACATGCTTCACAGATGATTGTGAATGTGTGCGTATTTCATGTTCTTGGTTCAATCCCCTTTATTCCCATTCAGTTGTTTTAGTATGCTGCCATTGGGCTGTAGGAGGCCATCTCATCATTCCATTCCTCAAGGTAGAATCCCCCATGGGAAAACTGATGCCCAAAGCTTCATCACTTGCTCTTCTTTGTGACAGTTGATCAACCCTCAGGCACAATTGAGTTTTCTAATGTTCACCTCCCTTATTAGCAATTGTCACCCACTCTTTTTATCATTCTCCATTGAGTCTTATTCAAGTTTCGTATCAATGGGAATTTCTTCACCATCTTGTCCCTTTCAAACTGCATCCTCCCCCTCGCTCCTCAACACAATTGTTATTATAGGTTGCTTCTCAGTTCTTTCCTTTTCTAAATCAATTGGTATTGTTCTCCTTTTATTTTGTACTCTTGCTCTGTTCTTCCATGATCCCCTTTGACATTTTGTCCTCCTTGCTTGTGTTGTCCACCGTCTCCTTCACCACCCTATCCAGGGCCTCTCATAAGTTCCTCCAAGCTTTAGTTGTTTTCTCATTTGGGATGACGGTGCTATGGTGGTTCTCGTTCACCATTTTCGTGAGTTTTACAAATCTTTCATTGTCATTCACCATGACCTGCATGAACATCGTGAAATTGTTACCTCTGACTCCCTTCGTGGTCTTCCTTGACTGCACGTTGAGAACCTTGCCCAGCTCCTTTCTTATTCGCAATAACGTTTCATTGCAGAAGGCAAGGCAGTATACCTGCACTTTTGTTACCTATAGGAGGAGAATGTCTTTATTGTCTGAAGAATAACACAAAAAATATTTAGATTTTGTTGGGGATGAGTAATATCTCAAGCTACCATTTCCGAACTCCAATACATGGTAGTTATTACGTTGACTGTGTGGTTGATGGACTAGGGTTTGCTTCGTTTTTCGTTTGCCATTACTATACTCTGAGAATCTTTCTCTTCTTCTGGAGATTGTGCTCGTCTTCTATTCCTCCTTCGTGTCACCAAAATCCAGTCTCGATCTTCCATGTCTGTTGCTCCTTCACGTAGGGTCTTTTCTAGTCTGCATGCATTTTCTGATGGAATCTTCCTCTTGTTGCCATAGACTCTATCAAGAGAGGAGATTATTTCCTATTATAGTTACATCTTGTCAATTAAATGTTATTGACGTGGCTTTCTGTATTATTGACTTGTCATGAAACACACTAACATGGTTGTCAAAATGTGTATTTGAATCCTTTGAATCTTATAAATACAATTTGTACAAAGTAATTTGATTCGAATCTTGACATGAATCTCACTACCATTGAATCTTACAAGAGCCCTGAATGTGCACAATCTTACATTTCCCCATTAAGTAAAATCATGAAAAAGATCATTCTTAACAAAATGTTATTTTATTTGGTTCTTTAGTTAGGAATAACTGACTAGTTAACAAAACCTTTTGTAACATGTCATTTGTTTATAAATATTTGGTTATTTGTTTGTTCTTATACACGATTTATATCAGCTTAGTGGTTAGAATGTTTTATTGATTGAATCTAGGTTTGATTCACTTAACTCCCAAATGATTAGCTTCTGATTCACATTTTTTTCAACTCTACGTATGCTCCGTTTGAGGTCTCATTTTGTGCCTAAAATGTATCTTGGTATCCCACATCCCACATCCTAGATTCCTAGATCTTGGAATAATCTCTAGTACAAAATTATCATTGAGCACATTTGCCATCATATATTTTAAATCCATATGTTTTACTTGTGTATGTTTATTGGTGATTATGTGCACTTCTTTTAGTGTATAAGAATGTATATCAAGCATTTATGTTGTGTTTTATGTTGGTATTCATAGATTGAAGAAGCCGAAAGGAAGTATAATGAGACCAATTATCACATCCGTGAGCTTCAACAGCATCAAACCAACAAGGTACCTTGTTCTTCTTAAATAATTACATGGATGTCGAAAATTGCATACCCAAGTCTATACATAGGCATAATATTTTGTACTCTATGTAACTAGTTCTCAGATTTCTCATCTGAGAACCTTTCTAGTATTAATATAATAGTTTCTTTTCAAAAAAAAAAAAAAAAGTCTATACATAGGCATGAATTGCTATGCTGCAATCTTGAATATAAATCTATATGAGCAGCAATGTAATTTATTTTAATCATTGTGCACATGCATGATATGTATCTTCCATCAATGTTGCCTGGGTATGCAGGTACATATATAGATGATGGACTTATTTATTTATTTATTTTTTGGGACATGAGGACTCAACCACATTATATATTATTCGTTTTGTTTTCTCCCTTAAGTTAATCATGCTTGTTAGTCCTTATCTTCTATCACGTTTCTTGTTCCTTCCATTGTATGACCTGCATTTTATTATTCTAAAATATGAAGTGTTGGGCATATATCCTGTACCCAAGTCGTATCATGAAATGTTGGACATGGGTACATTGTGCTAAAGTCAAGAGTATGGGTTCCCTGCCTTCCATGGATGTATCAACTTAAAAATGTGGGCAATACTTTGGGCCATTCCACTGATAAATTTACACATTGTTTAGACATGACAGTGTTTATTTTTCTATAGGTAACTGCTTTTGGAGGGGAGAGAGTATTGCACCTATTACGTGAAATTGAAAGACGCCATACAAGATTTAATTTGCCTCCTATTGGTCCTGTTGGGGCTCATGTGGTAAGTAATTTATGTAAACACTCATATGCAACAGCTAACATATTATAATAGTCTAGTTGTTGTGCTAGTGTGAAATATTTTTTGATCTCCTAACCAATGAATTGGTCAGCAATGCAGTGGGTAGCTCAAAAATATACTCCTAAGGCACAATAGCAATTCCATTAAGTTCTTTTCTACTTGACCTGACAAACTAGTCATAAAGATGCTTTGAATGTGATGACTTTTAGATGATTTAAACATTCTATTAATTTCATACAAAACTATTATTTTTGAATGTAGTTACCTTTTGCGTATTGCATTAACTATGAAGGATGTACATCAAAATATGACCCCAAAAACAATATGTATGAAGACTATCCAAAATGGGAATGCCCCCTTAACAAATCCCCCAAGAAGTAACTCCTAGCCTGCATAATGAAACTAATCTAAAGAGAAGACAAAAGGAAAGAATTTTCACAAACAGCCTCCACATCCTTATCTTCGCCACAAAAGCACGTGTGGTTCTTTTTTTTCAAACCAGCCAAATAACAAAGAAGACAATTACCTTCAAGTAGTCTCCAAATTTTCATCTGGAAAGCCCACAAAGAGGACCAATTAGGTAGTCTTTCCTATTGCAATAATCGATTTCCATCTCTTCCATACTCCTTTTTGTAAAAACACAGTAAATGAGAGTATGTTGACTAGATTCCCTTCATTCTTGGATAAGCAACACGAACTCAAGGAGAGAGCCCAAATCTTAAACCTTCTTTGACGAATGTTTGCACAATTCAATCTTTCATAAGTAATGGTCACATGAATGTTCACTTGATTCAACATTTACAACGTGTTTGGTAAAGATTCTGCTTATAGCTTGTAAATTATAGAAAAGTTATTCTTAGAGAAGTGACTTCAAATGATTGTTCATCCTGTTTATTAAATTAGAGTGAAAAGTGATTTTGAAAATTACCAAGCTATTTGTTATAGCTTTAAATGAGTGCTTTTATGTTGAACTGTCAATTGTGCCCATCTATACAAGATAAATAGATAAATAAAATAGTAACGACAATGATTCACATGTTTGGATATTCTCTTTGTATTAGAGGATCAATTATATATGAACTTGTTAAAATATAAGTTAAAAGGAAATAATAGATGCCAGTTAAGAAATACAAGATTACTTCTCTATTCTTTATTAAAATTAAAGTCATTCATCAAACCACGGTAATGCTTCTCTCCTTTACTTTGTTTTTGAATTGCCTAATTTGTAGTTGAGAATCAGGTGCTGAGCGATTTCTCCAAATTGCACATTCTTTGTGATTCTATTGTGGAAGCTATTTTTTAAATGCTAACATTTTTTGCTTTTGCTCTCCAAATGATGAAGAAATTGCTTTTGGTCAATACCAAATACGACCTTAAACTTTTGATGATCTGATTGATATTGAAAGTTAGGTCACCTGAATTATTGAGCCTATATTTCATGGGGTTCCATGGATAGACTTGTTAGTAGAAGGGATTTACAGCTCTAGGGGGATCATCTAGGCATAATTCATTTGTGAGGTGAGGCATAAGCATTAAGATTGTATGAGGCATAAGCCTTACTCTTTTGTATAATATTTGAAAAATGTTGTTATCACTTTATAGAAGCAAATAAAATGTACTTATTAGTGCTGCAGTGAGTTTCTTCTCCACCATGAACTAGTTCAATAGAGAAAATTGTTATGCTTGAAAGATCCATACCTTCCGATTTTCACCATGGAAGATTGGCATCTCTACCTTTTAGTGAATTCATGTATCCAAGCTGCTGTTGGATTGTACTGGAGCACCATATTTGGTGGCGCGTTGCTTATTTATCTCTATCGAGGTCTCGTAATTCATCCCCTTAATCGGTATGCCTATGATTTGAAGATGAGGGCATCACTTGAGAGGAGAAACTCACTCTCTTTGGCAAGAGTTATCAAAAAGTATACATGGAGTAAGCAAAAATGGTATGGAACTTGGAATACATCCAAAAGCCACATTTAGGAGACCATGAAAATTCACAAATTCCTTTTAGCCCAATTTCTTTGGTTGATGAAATGGAAATAGTGAGATGAAAAAATCATCAGATGTTGGGAAGATTAATGGTGTGGCTCTTAACCATTTTGAATCACTGATTCCCTAGTATTTTTAATAAATCCACTCTTCCTGACGCTCCAAGTTTCTCCTACACAGAATACGAAGTAGGAGGACAAACACATGGGGGGTGGAACTTGCAGCTGAGGAGTAACCTAGGAGAGAAAGATGAACTGTAGATCACTTAATTGTTGCATTTTCTTTGAGGAGTGGTCCTACAAGATAGGAAGGACAAGAAAGTTTGGAAAAGGGTTAATATTGGGAAGTTCTTAATCAAATCTTTTATGGGGCATATTGGGGCAGACATAGATAGACAATATCTGTATGATGAGGCGAAACTCATCTGGTCAGCAAACATTCCTACAAAGGCAAAAATTTTGGGACAGTTAATCATTCTAAATAAACATACTTGTGCAGATAAACTCCAGAAGACATATCCTAACATGCAGTTATCTCCTTCATGGTGTGATTTGTGTAGGAATGGAAGGGAAGACATCAAGCAGGTGTTTGAAAGTTGTAATTCATAAGAAGAATTTGGAATGCTTGGTACTTGAAGCATGTGCAGTTTGAAGCTCCTTTGACAATAACCCTTTTGTTGATCATGATGAAGTCGAAAGTACCTCTATTAGAAGCTACTAGAAATGCTCATTTTTTGCAGTAATGTATGCAATGTAGGAGGAATAAGGGGTGTATCTATAAATGAATATTTTGGTATTTTGTGAGGTTGTTTGTAGGGGTATTGTTGCAGGGATGCATGCCATATGGCTGTTTAGTTGTATAACCTTTTTGTGTGGAATATCTCATCCTATAAATTTCTATAAATACAATTCTCTCCTTAAAAAAGAAAAGAACGATTCTTTTCCTTCAATAACTGGGCGTTCTCTAAGTTGCTACAGTCTTCAATTTTGTAATTACAATATATCAATGTCCTCTAAGCTCTAACATTCCTCAATAAGAAAACTATTGTCTTACAGCCTCTGCATAAAGAATGTTTTGCAGCAACTAGCAAGCATGCTCATTCTATGCCTTAATTTTTATTTTCATTATTTATCCCTAGGTTGTGATGTCCTTTTGCTTGACTGTTCTTTTTTGAGAAAGATAAACTATTTTTACATTCTTTTTTTTTTTTTTTTTTTTTTTCTCTAAAGAAAGGAACTATTTTAGTAGATAGTAATTATAGGTACATGCAAGGAAAAAAAACCCTAAAAAACACACCCAAACCACTTAGATGCCCCAAACAAGCTACAAGGCATTGCCCCAACCTCTAAACTAATTCAACATGGAATATCCCAGAGAGAGAAGACAATTACTGATTCAAAAAGAAGCGAGAGACTTGGATTCTTCCTATATGTTGCTAGGTAGAACAGGTTTGTCTTCGAAGATCCTTGCATTTCTCGCCTTCCACATGCACCACACCACTGCCAAACTGGCCACCACCCAATAGGCTCTCCAATTCTTGTCGACCCCCCTCTAGAAAGGACAAACACAGCATGGATATTCTTGCACGAGGCTCTCTGGGAAAAGGGGGAAATGCTGTCTCCACATATCCCAAACGAAAGAAGCATAGGGACAAAGCAAAAATAAATGATCCATAGACTCTCCACTTCTTTTACATACAAGCAACAATGCGAAGACAAGGAATAGCTCAGAAACCTCTTCTGCACCATGTCCTCCGTGTTGACTTTCTTCTTAATCACTACCCAAGCCAGAAACTTAACTTTATACAAAATCGACGCCTTCCAAATCACCCTTAGTAAGGGGAAGGGGTGAATTGTAGAGTCATCAAGCAAACAGGAAAAGAATGATTTAGAGGAGAAAACACCTAAATTGTCGTTGATCCAAACAGTTTTGTCCGCCCTATCCTACACTGAGCACTCCCTTAATAGAGAACAGAGAGTGGCCTCTTCTTCTTTACACCTTGGACCTTCGGACAATCGCAAATGGAACTCCCATTGGATGGATGACGAATGAGGGCTATTTTCCATGAAAAAAGAGACCGGACAATTGTGACCTGTGGATAACCTACACAATCTAGGAAACACGACCGAGCATGCCTCATTTCCCCATCACACATTCTCCCAGAACCAAATATCATCTCCTCTTCCTAGCCTCAATCTAATAAGGGGATCATAAAAATGATGAAGAGAATGGATGAACTTCCATGGACTTCTTATGTAGCATATCTCTAAATACCAGTATCTTAGCTGTTAATGTGCATGCCGTGTCTACTTCTGATCATTCTCCCCTAAAGCTTCTCCTGTTCTTCTGAAAATCGCCACAACCATGTCTTCGCTAGCACTCTATTCCTGGCAAGCATATTTTCAATCCCTAATCTCCCTAGATTTTTCTTCATCTAAACTTGGTTCCACCAAATGCGTGGCATGACTGTCTAATCCTAAAAATAGACAGAAAGTAATCCTGACCAAAGCGTCTAAGACTGATTTGATTAATGTGAGCCTACCTCCTTTTGAAAGAAATGTTCACTTCTGACCTTCCAATCTCTTTGCCACCTTAACCACCACAGGTTCCCAAAAACCTTGAGACCCTGGCTTTCCCGCCTAACAACATTCTTAAATACTTTAATGGCCATTCCTCTTGTTCGCACCCAAATTTTTGAGTAACTCCTTTTACCCACTCTTCTAATGTAGCTATTCCAACAACACAAGTTTTAGACATATTAATTTGCAAACCCGAGACCCCAAAAAAAGTACTGCACTATTTTTAACATAAATTCTATATTTTCCCCCTCCACATCTGCAAGAAGGATGCTATCATCAGCAACTGCAAGTGTGATACTTCTATCCTCTCCTTCTTGACCATGAAGCCCCGCAACCTTCCTGTTTCCCTCCCCTTGTCCAACATTCGGCCCAACACATCTGCAACTAGAGTAAACAAAAACGGAGATAGTAGATCTCCTTGTCTTAATGCTCTTTTTGCTTTAATTTTTCCTTTTGGTCTACCATTAATGAAGATGGAGTATGGAACAAACCTAAATGGTCTTGAATCCATCCCCTCGATTTTTTCCCAAACCCCTTTCTTTTTTGCAAAAAATCAAGGAAGTCTAATCGACTATATTATAAGCCTTTTCAAAATCAACTTTCGCCAACACTTCTTTTTTATTCCTAGCTCTATAATCTTCCACTATTTCATTTACTACTAAGACTGCATCTGCAATTTGTCTTTCTTTGACAAAGGTGAATTGATTCTCCGAAATTGTTCTATCCATAATCCCTTTGATCCACTTAGCCAAAACCTTGGCAATGATTTTGTAAAAACTTATAGTGAGGCTAATATGTCTGAAATCGTTTACTGTCCTCGAAGCATTCTTCTTCGGAATCAGGCATATATATTTCTCGTGATTGCACTTGTTCACTACTCTCGACCAATGGAACTCCTTTATCGCTGACATAATATCCACTTTCACTATATCCCAACACTTCTAATAGAAAACCATAAAAAAACCTTCGAGCCCAAGGGCCTTACAACCTTCAAACTCAAATATTGCTGATTGAACCTCCTCATAGAAAGTTTGTTCTGACCTTCTACTTTCCTCGATTCTGATAGAGTTCCAATGTATCCCCTCGATTCCCTGGACCTGATTCTGCTTCTTCTCGAAAACCTCATAAAAGTGAGCTAAAATAGTTGCCTCTCTTTGTCCCTCATCTTCAGTCACTTCCCCTTATGTTCCTCGAGCCTGGCAATTGTGTTTGTAACTTTCCTACTGCTCAAGATTTGATGAAAAAGCTTGGAGTTTGCATCTGCCTCCTTTAACCACCTAATTCGGAACTTAAGCTATTCTACCCTTTCCAATTCTTTGTTTAGTTTCCAAAGTTCCCCTTATTTCCCATCTTTCCTTCCTCTTCTCCTCATCCCCCTGACTACTTCCTTCTAGCCTATCAGGAGTCCCTATACTATTCTCTAGCATTCTTCTTATATTGTTCTCCTCCCCCATAGATGCTACTCCCCATTCATGGCACGTAGTCTTGACCTCTTGTAAGTTCTGCATGACCTTATATCCCTCCCACTTCCTTGTTGCTCTAACATTCCACCAACCATTAATCTTTTCCTCAAAATTTGGATGAAATACTAACCTCCCATCGAATTGTTTTGGCCTCGGGCCCAACCTAGGTTTGGATGTGTTGAGAGAAATGGGCCAATGATCAGACACAAAATGGCCTCTCACTTGCTAGCGGTAATATGAGTATAATTCAGCCCATCTGTCTTTGAATAAAAATTGGTTAAGATGGCAACAAACTGGATTCCTCCGACAATTAGACCAAGTGTAAGTACCATTGAGAAGAGGAGGGTCGTGAAGGCCCAACTCCGCGATCAAACCATCAAAATCCTTCATACTTTGAGTAGACTGCCCATTGGCCTTCTTCGAAGCAAACCGAACCACATTAAAGTCCCCCGTCTCGCACCATCTATTGCCACATAAAACACTAAGAGCCCCCAACTCATCCCAAAAGAGATCACACCCCTTTCTACGACAAGGAGCATAAAACCTTGTTAACCACCACTCTACTCCATCTAGGTGCTTTACTTTGATTGAAACAGTGAAATCCCCAATCAACTCCTCTGTCATTGCACATCTTCTAGATTTTCAAGCCACTAATGAGCCTCTTGCCATCCTAGCTGCTGGCAAATAAACCCAATATTTGAACCTTGACTGCCACAAATCCCCAGTCAACTCCCTTCCTACCTCACTCTTCTTCACTTCTTGGAGGATCACAACATCGAGGTTACTTTTACAGATGATCTGCTTGATCATTCGTCGTTTATCTCTTGACTCACACCCACGAATATTCCAAGAAAGAATCTTCATTCAACCCACTAATCTCCCACAAACCCCGAAAGAAAATGTACCTACCACTGGCTAAATCTCCATTTCTTCCCCTATCTTCTCCTTTCCTCTCTCTAGTTTGATCATGTAACACCCCGGTTCCTGAATCTTTAACATTCGTCCTAGGTGATGTATTTATCTCGCAGTTTGAGTCGTAATTACATTCATATGCAATCACTCTTATTTTCTATTCGAGAACCAGGATATTATTATTTCTCGCATCAATCATTCTCATTTTTTGGTTGCACCAGTGCATATCCTAAAGTACGAAAAGTACGTAAATAAATTGGCTTAGAAATAGATTAATAATAACATTGGGATCATATAATGACTAAAAAAGGCTTTGATTTAATCTTGAAATTGAGAACAAATCTATGGGCCTCATGACCGAGTTTTAACAATTAATATCTGGCTTAGTGGTCAACCTTCAATTGATAAACAAAACTAAATATCTTGAGTCATATGCCCTACAATTGAAAAATAGATAATAAAGTTCATTTCCTGCAACTTCATCAATTGGGAGGTGTATTACTACTAATAACTGTTTTCATGTTACTTGTCAGCACAAGTATCTTCAATGTTTACTTGAAAAAGAGTGAGTGGGGTGAGCTTGAGAGTCCAGTGGATCGTACACAGTACAACTCAAGTATTATTAAAGCCAAAATACAAAACATGTAAACGCTTATCAAGTATTATGTGATTCAATAGTTCAATTGTTTTGAGTTGACGTTAGAATTGAAATGAGCTTTCTCAGTATCCCCTATTAGGCCCAGAATATCAAAAGTAACGCCCACAGGTCAGTTACCTGTTCATGACCCTATGTTAGGAGTGAAGTCTCAACTTGACTATTAGTTCCATCTTACTACTGTCATAGTAGCATTAAGGCTCGCCTTGGGTTGGGAACGCCCACGATGACACTAGACCACTGCCACAGCGTCAGCAGCACCACGTCGATACTTGGTTAAATCTCTTAATCATTTTTATTTAGTGACCACTATTATATTTACAATATTATTATTCCAAATATAAATAAATAAAACGTTTTAAGAAGCTTCACAAGGCACATGTATCATTTCTACTAAACAATATTTGATATTTATGAATCCCACAACATGCGATCAACACTATAAAAGACAAGCAATCATCCACACAACTTTTAAACATATCCCTAGCATGCTTCTAAACATTCAATAAAAGTAAACAACCAATCATGCTTCGTATTTAGAATTAAAATAATGCTAAAGAGTATGAGTATTCATCCTCATCTTTGACGCTTAAATCCTTCTTGTCCTTACACTGTTATTCTGAGCCTTCTATATATATCTACATTAAAAAAATCAAGAATTTTTTAGGGTGTTATAGATTAACAGTACGTTAATCTTTTGTAGAACTTCCTCCACTTCATCTCTTCCTAGAGTCTCGACCGACCTCTTACTTTCCTCTGTGCTTGAGCTGTGTTGGCTAATTAGTCCCACCTTGGAATTATGGACAACAAAGCGGGAAATATTATTGGGAAGAGATTGATTTAAGAGATTGCTCAACCTTTCGAGAATGTCGTGTTTAGTGTCGTTGTAATTTGATTTAAGAGATTGCTCATCTTCTTCTTGTATGCTTCCTCGTAAAACAATTGGGGACTGTTGCCTACCCCTTTTTGTCTCATAGTTTATCTCCTTTCCTCTCAGACCAGCGTTCATTTTTCGTTGAAAATAAGCTACTTGTGTCTTCCATCTAGAATACACCTGAACAATGCTGAATTCGTGACGCCCCTTCCCCTGTATACAGTTATTTTTTGGTCTCTTTTGTTCTAGTTCAGCACCTATCTCACAATATTGCGCCCTGCTGGCTAGTCTCATGGGTCTAATATCTTCCTTTGGTGGGCTGACTCCATTCTGTCATGGGAGTCCAGATTTGCTTGGATTACCAACAAACCCTCCCTATTGCGTTGTTTCTCCGCTTGGGCCTCAAAATCATGTGCCTTGCTTGTTGAGGATTTTGCTAACCCATCTTTGCTAAGTTCTTGTTGGACCATTTGCAATTCATCATGAGCCTTCTTGCCAACATGGCCTAGAGAACAACCTACATTGTTAATTGCTTCGTGCTGTTCTTGTTTGGTTCTTGTTACATTCTTCAATCTCATGTTCTCTAAGTTAGCTTATAGTTATAGGGCAATGTAATGAAATGCGTTTGTTGTAAATTTTTAGACAAACAAGAAAATATTTGCTCTACTATAAAGGAAACACATATAAAAACTTAGAACTGGAAGTGAAAAAACCAAGAAAAGGAAAATGATTGGTTTGCATGGTAGCAGTAATGTATTGTGCATAATTAAGATTTAAGAGTTATGCTTATTCTAAAGATGGGCAATCACTCAGTGTTGTCAAGGGCCTAGGTGATGCTTAGACACGATCTCCTCTAGGGCAGTAGTTGCAATTTATGTTTTATAGGAGGGGCTTGAAAAATTTTTTATCTTAAATTCTATATTAATAAAAATTAAATAATATACAAAATTATTTCAATCCTTTCCACCTCTAGATGGAGAGACGAGGCGAATGGTGAACGACTTTAGGAAAGAATCTCATGCATGGTGTAACGACAACAGGAGATGAGAAGAACGGTACGATAATGGAGAACGGGGAGTAAGAACCTACGACGAGAACAATAAGTGGAAAGAAAGACAATACTATGATGAAACAAGACAAGCTAGGACCAATTACCGAGACAGAGGAAGACTGGTCAAGGAAGGGGGAAAATTCAAAGAAAATCTTGGAAGGATGTGGTAATACAACAGGACAACGAGAAAGAAGAAGATGGGTGGACTCTAGTGACTAGGAGGAAGAGGAGCAATAAAGCTCAAAATGACAAAAGAATGGAAACATCGAGACCTAGCAACAGAGACGCTAAACGGGTGACACCTAAGGAGGAATATGGTCAAAGCAGTATATACCAGGTGAGGAGAACAATGAGAGGGGAGTGGACATACATGTCATTCTCAACAAGATACAAGTTCTTCTCGGTTTGCTCAACAAAGGATAGTAAAGAAGCCATTATCCAAGAACTCACGAAAACTAGACATTTCTAGCTTGCGGTGAGGAAAGAAGCAGTACACTGGATAAAGAAAAAACTCGAGGAAGCATTAACGAAGAAGGACAAAGGAAGGAAAGTCCAAGTGTATGGGGGAGAAGTAAACACTCTGATAATGGAAGTGATGAAAAATGAAAGGGGAAGATACATTAAGTTGATAAAAATGGTGAAAGGACAGCTGCAAAGAATTGTGGAAGGCCCAGGATATGGTGATCCAGGAGGAAAAGAAAAGGTATAGAAGAGAGGAGGAGAAAGGAAAAGAAGACCAGCAGACGATACAAGAATGGAAAAGAAGAGAAGAGGCAGACAGGAAGGGGAAATGGGTATGGCGGAGAGATATGGAAGAAAAAGAGAATCAACAGAAACTACAAGCTGAATAAAGTAGAAGACAAAGCAAGGACGATGGGAAAGGAAGAAACCAGGAGATGAAGAAGTTTCTCATTATCAAAACGTTAGATGGGACCCCCTGGCGAATGGTAGAAAGGTCGGTCCGCCATTTACTTAAAAGGGATATTCCAATCAAGAGATTAGATGTTGTGAGGAGCATAATATTATGCCAAGAGAAAGCTGATATTGAAATTATCCAGAGGAAGAAATATCAAACAAAATTAGGGGGCTTCTACTTTGAGGACTGGAATGAAGAAATGGTGGCGTCCAAGCCCCCTCAACGCTTAGCCCGCCGCCTAGGCGTTGGAGGGGGTTTCTCTATAAATTTTAAAAAATAAGAGGATTTTTAATTAATTAATTGATTTTTTTAATTTTAACCTAAATCGAATAACTTCGTGTTCAAACCTCTCCTAGTCAAACGACTCAACCCAACTCCGACGATCATCTTCGAGACTGCGACGATCATCTCCGACACTCCGACGAGCAACTCTGGCGTCTTCTTTGGTGAGCGACTCTAGCGAGTCTCTCCATTTCACTGTGCATCTCTCTCCTTTTCTCTCGGCTCTCTCCCTCAGCCTCTCTCTTTTTGCATCTCTCCCTCTCTCTCTCTTTTTGCATCCTCCCTTTCTCTACTCACTTCACCGCTATCTTTCTGCCTCTCTTCTCACTCTCTGCTTGCATCTCTCTTCTCTCTCTCTATCTATGTCTCTATTCTGTCTCTCTTTGTGCGTCTTTCATTCTCTTTCATTATGTATCTCCTCTCTCTACGTCTCTCCGAGAGAGAGAGAGAGCAATTAGCTCTTCTTTTTATAATGTTATGAATATGAACTATGTGAACTTATGATGATCACGAGTTTATTATAATATATTATCTAATATGTCATTAATTAATTAAATATAAATTATAAATATATAAAATTATAAAAAAATATTAAACAATTCTTCAATAATATATATATAATGAGTGAGGGACCAATAAATAAATAAATAATTCTTTAAGGACTTTTAAATAATTATTTTAAGGACCGTCTAGGCCCCGCCTAGTCTTCGCCTAGACTCTGCCTCGCCTTATGGAGGCTTATCGTCTTAAACCGCCTTACCGCCTTGACAACACTGGTCGAACCTTTAAGAAGATAGGAGAAGCCTATGGTGGACTTCTGGAAGTTGCTAAAATGACATACGCGAAAGAATCAATGGAACTAGTGTTCTTGAGATTGCAAGGCCATGATTCAGGTTTTCTACCAAAGGAGTTTGACAATTACGACGATAGCGAAATCCAGGAGCTGCGACTCGTGGAGATTGAAAGGGATTGGAACTCAGAAGTGAAGGAGTTGAGAAACCAGATGCTAGAAAACTTTATAGACTACCACAGGGTTGAACGCACAGACGACAGTGACTGGAAATTCGGCGACCGATGGAGCTTAGAAATTGAGATAGGAAGCAGTGAAGACGAAGAAGCCCAGAAGCATGATGACAGTGACAGGAGGTCGGCGGGAAAGAAGGGAAAAGGCGGCGGGGCAGGGACAAGACACAGGCGTCATAGTGGCAGTCAGCCAACCTCCACTGACAGAGGAGATGGGAGCAGTGATAGGGAAGCACCACGTAGCAAAGTACGGGTGGGCCTGGAATACATGATTCTTGGCAAAGAGAAGTGTTCCCGGGTTGTGGACAAGGAGGATGATTCATGGGCTGAATACAGCACCGTCGAAAGTGAAGGCTTCTGGGGTGGGCCCACTGAGGTTCTAATGGGTTCAAAAACAAATTCGATGGGGCCCAGGATGAATGAAAAGAAGGGGAGGCTACTGGACTGCCCAAATTTGAAAGTTTACCAGAGACGGAACAAAGATCAAGAAAGGAAGTGGTATGGGCTTCAGGCATGGCGAGAAGCCCAGGCGGAGGACACTGAAGCAGAAGGAGAGACAGACTCAGATTACAATGAATATCTTCATCAAGCAGACTCTGAAAGAGTCCCGAATACCTAACAAGTGGAAGCAAAACCCTCAGAAGAAGGAGCCAGATCAAGTGGAACAATAATCTTGGGGAATGAGGAACGTAAAAATTACTATGCTTCTCTCGTCTCTCTTCATGATAGTAGTAAAGAAAATTCTGATGATGGAAGTGGAGATGATACAACAAGAAGAAGGGAACTCTAGAAGAGAAATTAAGAAATGGGGAAGGAAACAAGACAGACAGTCTACCGGAAGGGTAGGCACAAATAATACAAGAGAGATCAGAAAATAGAAGAATCATTAACAAACATGATCGCGAGATAGATCGTATGCGAGACTTCCTGGCGTCAATAGATTCCCAGCTGATCGAAATCAGTTGATCTGGGGCGGTTCGGCTGGAAGAGATTCGCATTTTTATGAAGATTTTAAGTTGGAATGTGAGAGGGTGTGGGTCGGTGGACAAGCAAAGACTCATAAGGAAAACGATAAGCGCAGCTAAAGCTGATTTGGTTGCAATCTAGGAAACCTAAAAAGAGAGAATGGATGGGAAGATAGTGGCAGAGTTATGGAGGAAGCGCTTTGTCGAATGGGTATAAGATTCAGCTAATGGGACGACTGGAGGAATAATCATAATGTGGGATGTGAGGAATATAACAGTCCAAGAGAAATGGGAAGGGACGCATTCCTTGACTATTAAAATCATAGAAGTAGAAGGACTAGCTTGGTGGTTCACCACAGTCTATGGTCCCTGTGACAAGGAAGGAAGAGAGGAATGCTTTGTAGAACTAGCAGCTATCTCAGCTAGAATTAAAGGACCGTGGTGTATTGGAGGGGATGTCAATATGATGCGTCACTAGGGTGAGAAGAAACCCTGCTGTCAGAACACAAAAAATATGGAGCAGTTTGAAGAGTGGATTCATGAAATGGAATCGCAAGAACCAGATCTTAAGAATATGAAGTATACTTGGAGCAATGGAAGGGCCAATCCAGCTATGTCGAAATTGGATAGATTTCTATTCAACAAGGAATGGGGGAACAAGTTCAAGTATCAAGGAGTTTGGGGGTTGCAAAGAATTACATTAGATCATTGGCCAATAGTTCTTGACACAGAGGAAATTAAATGGGGATCAGCTCCTTTTAGACTTGAAAATTCGTGGCTGCAGCAACCAAAGTTTAAGGAAATGATAATTAAAGAATGGAATGAAGACAACAACAAAGGATGAGAGGGATACAAAATCATGATGAAACTTCAAAATTTAAAAAGGAAAATAAGAACATGGGATAAAGGAAGGGTGGCGGAAAAAAATGCTCGTCAGATGGAGCTTATGGAGACCCTGAAAAGGATTGATTCGAAGCTGGAAGTGGAAGAGAATTCAGAACTGTTAGAGGAGAGGAGGAAGGTGATAGAGGAGATACACATAGTGGAATGCAAAATTGAAAGGAGAGCAAGACAGAGGGTTAAAATGAAATGGGCTAAATAAGGAGATATTAATACCAAATTCTTTCATAAGATTCTCTATTTGAGAAGAGCAAGAGCTATTATTAGCAGAATGGAAGATGCTTCAAGAAATCTGATGGAAAAGGAGAATGACATTCAAAATGTAATCATCCAATACTTTGAAGAGTTGTTTAAAAAAAGCTCTTGTAGGAATTGGGAAGTGGATGGACTGCAGTGGCAATAGATTTCAGAAGGGGTGAGGGATTGGTTGGAAAGGAAATTTGAGGAAGAGGAGATTAAAGAAGCTGTATTCAGCTGTGATGGGGGAAAAGCACCGGAACCAGATGGCTTTACTATGACTTTTTTCCAGCAAAATTGGGAGACAGTAAAACAGGATGTGGTGAGCTACCGGAAAGAATTCTATAGGGATGCTGTCATAAACAGAAGAATAAATGAGACATACATATGCCTCATCCCAAAGAAGAAGAACTCAATGAGAGTAGAGGACTATAGGCCAATAAGTCTAACGACAAGTGTGTACAAAATAGTTGCAAAGACACTTGCTAACAGACTCAAACATGTCCTACCTTCAACTATAAGTGAGAATCAGATGTCATTTGTAAAAAAATAGACAAATAACTGATGCTATTTTGATTGCAAATGAAACAGTTGAGGAGTAAAGGACAAGTGGGAAGGAAGGGGCTCATATTAAAGGTTGATTTTGCAAAAGCCTATGATTCGGTGAGATGGAGTTTCTTAAATTCTGTGATGAAGAAAAAAGGATTTGAGGAAAAATGGAGAACATGGATCCTAGCTTGTTTGAGGACAGTTAATTATTCGGTTTTCATAAATGAAAAACCAAAGGGAAAGTTTAATGGCTTTAAAGGGTTAAGATAAGGTAACCACTCTCCCCCTTTCTTTATACATTGATGGCTGATACATTAACAAGGATCCTACAACAAGCCAAGGAAGTTGGAAAACTAGAAGGGATGAAGATAAGGAAGAATAAAGTGAGTATAACACACTTGCTATTTGTGGATGATTGTCTCATATTTATGGAGAACACGGAAAAAGACATCAAGACAATTAAAGAAGCGCTCCATGCATTCAATTTTTTGACAGGAATGAAAATCAATGGGAAGAAGAGTCAGCTGATTGGTATTAATACCAATAAGGAAGAGGTAAAGGAGACGGAGGAGGAGATCCAAGTCACAATAGGGGAATGACCAATTCATAATTTAGGGCTGCCTCTTGGAGGAAACCCAAACAACATCGATTTTTGGGAAAATATGATCCAAACCATAAAAAGAAGGACAACAGGATGGAAAAAAAGTTATTTATCAAGAGGGGGAAGAGTTTTGCTCATTAAGACCGTCATGGAGGCCATACCCACATATTATATGTCAATTTCCAAGATGCCCAAGAAAGTGGCTAAGATAATTGAGAGGCACATGAGAAACTTTTTGTGGAAACGACAAGAAGAAGGGAGAGGACAAAATCTTGTACAATGGGAACAAGTTTGTAAAGAAGTGCATCAAGGAGATCTAGGTGTGGGAGGATTAATTAAAAGAAACATAGCCTTGAGAGGCAAATGGCTATGGAGAATGTATGAAAAGCCAAATGACATGTGGGCAAAAGTAGTTAAGAGCATACATGGATCAAAGTCTCATGGGAAAGAAGCTGGATTAAATTGGAGGAGTAGCCACAGATCACCTTGGACGGACATATGCAGCATATATGAGAAATTTAAGAAGAATATAACATGGGAGGTAGGACAAGGAAATAGAGTGGATTTTTGGGGGGATGTTTGGCGCAATACAGAAGAGTTAAAGAAAAAGTTTCCAAATGTGTTCAGTGCAACAAGGAAGAAAGAAGGACTAGTCTCTGAATTTAAAACATGTATGATGGAGGAGAATAGAACTCATTGGGGGTGGAACCTTCATATAAGTGGGAATGTTGGGGAGGGGCAGATTTAAGAATTTAGTGAGATGACTAATCTGCTTCAAGAAGTTCAACCAAGGAATAATGAAAGGGAGGACAAACCAGTTTGGAAGGAAGAAGGAAGTAAAAGATTTTCAGTTAGATCTTTCATGAGAATTTTGAATGGAAATAGCTTTAGAAACCCAGAAATTCCGGTTGATTTTATTTGGATAGCTAGAGTTCCCATGAAAGCAAAAATTTTAGGGTGGATAGTGAGTTTAAATAAATGAAATACAGCAAAAAACCTTCAAAAGAGGTTTCCAAACTATGTTCTCAATCCCTCAATTTGTATTCTATGCAGGAACAGTATGGAAACAAGCTCCCACATTTTTCAGAACTGTAAAATGACAAAACAGATGTGGAGCAGATGGAGGAGTAGATATGAAGACTGTGCACCACCTGATGATCATAATATGTTTCAAATTCAAGAGAGAGTTAGGAGCAGGAAATTTCAACAGTATTGGAAGACAATCTGTTTTGCAGTTTGATACAGCTTTTGGGAAGAGCAGAATTCAAGGATATTTCTAGATAGATTTAAGTCAGAAAGTCTTGTATGAGAGAGATCCAATATTTTGTTTGCATCTTGGATCTCAAGCTCAAAATTAGGGAAAGGGTACCACTTTGGGGAGTGGTTATGTAAAGGCAATGAAATTTTGCACATGATGTAATATGGTTGTTTTGTTTTGGTGCTATGATATCTCATTCGACATCAATATTTTATATTTAATATAATAGTTTCTGTTTCTAAAAAAAAATTAAATGATATGCTAAAATTAATAATATATCATTTATTTTAGTATAGTTTATATATATAGATATATATATAGACACACACACACACACACATATGTATAGAATGAGTGATCAATGAATAAATAAATCGTTTTTAGGGACTTCTAAATAACTATTGTATAGTCTGCCTAGGCCCTGCCTTGCCTTATAGAGACTCATCGCCTAGTTTTGCCTTTCCGCCTTATAACACTGCAATCACCTTTTACTGCCTTATGAATAAAGAATGCAGTAAAAATGGGGGAGTGAAAGACAAAAGAAAATTATTATTATTTTTTTAAATTATGGGGCCCAACGACCATAAATATAGTCGAATGTTTAACATATAATCTAAATTAATAATATGAAAATAGCTTCTATAGAAGGAAGGCAATAACTGCAGATTTGGTTTGATCCTCCACACATAATCAAGTACAAATGAGCAGCATTATAACTGGTAGAAAAATAATTTAGAAAGAAATTCAAAAATATAGCCTAACGTATGATTAGTGTTGCTTAGGTAATATTGTGATACCACGGTCTTTCCATTGAAATGGAGGTTATAATATTTTGTTTAATTTCCTCATTCTTCAATTAATTAGAAGTGATTGGTGAATATTACTCATGTGGGTTTGCTATTTTCATTGCAAGGATTTGGGTTTTAGTCTTAAAAAATGCTGTATAATTGTGTAGTTTTTATTTTTTTTTCTCAATCTGTTTCCTGCCATTGTAGGGTTTTCATAATTTAAAGTCTGAAATGGATTGCTTTTGAGTTGTTGTTATTGACGAGTTCATTATTATGAAATGCAGACATTGGTAAATGGTGATATGTGGGCTTTGGCTATTGAACATGCTGTTGGAAAGTTGCTAAATGCTTTTATAGTGACAGATCACAGAGACTCTCTTCTTTTAAGGGAATGTGCTAGGGAAGTTAGATACAACCACCTTCAGATTATTATATATGATTTTTCTAGACCACGGTAACTGAACTAACGTGCATTTCTTGAGTTATATAAACTTTTTGTTCAATTTTTGACTAAATTTTTAGTTTAATGAATTGTTTTTTTTTTTTTAGGTTGAATATTCCTAGTCACATGCTTCCCCAAACAAAGCACCCTAGTACTCTTTCGGTTATACATGCTGACAATCCTACCGTCTTTAATGTCTTGGTGGATTTGGTAACTTAATGACTCTCTTATCATTTTCATTTTGTTGTCTTTTTCTGGTCCATCTGTGCTTGCCTTGATATGAATCGCACTGCCATGTGTTTATTTCTTGGATCATGTGAGTATTTCAAAGATGAAATCAGTTGATGTGAAACCTTGAAGACTGGTCATGTTAGTGTGGAGTGCTTAAAATTGTTGATGACATTACTAGATGGGAATACAATTAATTGAATGCGGGACTTTCACTTCATATGCAACCTCATAGAGAGCAAATTATGAATTTAGAATGAAAATACAATGAACAATGTAGAATATAATGTTTGGCTACAAATAAGATCAATGGCCAATATTATAGATGGCTATAAAAAGCTTTAACTCTTTTGCTTCTATACTCCCTGTTCACTTTTTGTGGAGATGAGTTTTTAGGTTTTGCAGCCTCTTATCTTTCAAAAGAATTCTGAATTTGATGAAAGGGGAAGTCAGCAAACGAGGTGACCATTAAGTGAACTTGAAGTCTTGAAGATACAGAAAGTGGTTCCTATATTTTACTAGTTTTGCCGTATTTACTTTGCTTTGATGGCAGTCTTCAGATTGGATTTTTATTGGTATAAGCAGTAGCATGATCCAGTCTTGGGAATGCAAAAGACTCCTGAACAGTAAATTTGTTGGACTATTCCTCTACTTGTCTTGTGGCTCACTTGATCGCTTGATGTTGGCGATTGAGTAATTTTGACTTCTGCAAAATATGTTGTACTTAAATGGAGCTTCTTTTGTCTTTGTGGTTCCACGAATGTTATTTTCTAGTAGAAAACTAAAATGAGTTGGTAATTCCTTCCTCCCAAAATTTATAAATATGCTTGGTAGGAAAGTGAAAAAATTGATTTGGAGAGTTGTATTCATGCAGGCTCATTTTGTTTTTGTTGTGAGATTACGGTTTGAAATTCAGTAGAAACTTGTGTGTCTTAATGCTTCCCTAATTTTCCATTCTAATCTTTTGAACTATGATGATTAATAGAAAAGTTTGTCCATTTCTTATATTACTGTTAACTATTCAAACTAATTTCTTGGAGCACTATTCCCTTTATGCTTTATTGGCATATTCCATTTAAGCAATCTAGACACTGGTGTATAAATTTTACTTTCTATCGTATTTGTTTTGAAGGGTAATGTGGAGAGGCAAGTGCTTGTTAGTGACTATGAAGTGGGAAGATCTGTTGCGTTCAACCAAAGGATTGCAAACCTCAAGGAGGTTTATACTTTGGAGGGATGTAGAATGTAAGCTAACTTATTGTCTGTTTCTTTACACTGAATATAAATTGCTATTAATTGTCCACATCTTCCTGCTCCCTTCCTTTTCTTTGATTGTCTCTCTCTTTAATCTTTTTCTCTGTTCCTTTTTCTCATGAGGACTATCTTTCTGTTTGTTTTGTTTATGTAGCGTACTTTGATACTTAAATCTGCTTGGTGCATCTATGTCCATGAACTTTGATACTTATTTCCTGCAGCGCTGCTGTTAGTAACCCTCTTAACATTCATATTTGCATGTTTATTGCTGTTAGCAAACTGTTGTAATAGTTAGTCAACAAGCTGTAAATCATGCTTTAGGCCCTACTACTCATCTATACAAAATGTGGAAAAAGTTTAGCCGTTATTCACTCTCGCACATGCACATTATGTAGAACATTCATGTACTTGTGTGTATATATCTAGCTTCTACCATGGCATGGTCTAGGTAAGGTTTGATGTGCATAACACTAATCTTGCTTTGTTGGAAGACTTGTTTGAATGTGCAATTCTAGGTCGAAATGCGGCAATCATTACCATTGTGCCAACATCCAGCCAACTTGCTATTTTGTAGTTATGTACATATTTGTGGGTGTGTATATGAGCTGTATGTGTGTGTGTGTGTGCCTGTGCATATGTTGAAGTTCTTTTGAAACATGACTCTTGCTAGTTTGGACCATAACTTTCAAAATGAGCTAATATTTTGTAAGAATGTTCTATTTGTGCTGAGACAATTTTCATTGTAATCAATGTTTTTCTAAAACATTTTACCTAATCTCATTTGTCTATGATTTGCTGATGCAATTGTTCTTTCTTCTTAAAGACTGGGTACATTGTTTTGATTTCTCTCCAACTTTTGAAATGCTTCTGCATGGTGTCTGTCAAAGTCTACATGACTAGGGGCCATTTATTGAATTTACAATTGAGAGTTTTTTGAGTGATCATGCTTTTAGGATAGTGGTGAATGGCCTTTGAAGTACCTTGGAATCCTTTGGTAGGCAATCCTTTGAGAAGTGCTTTCTAGGATGTGCCAATAGCAAAAACTCTAAAAGATGGGAAGGTCGGTGGGAGTTTCTTTCAACTTTCAAGAGGCTTTGTATTTTGCATTCTAAGGTCATCCTTGAGGCATTTGCCACTTACTGTTTGGGTGCCTGGTAGAAAGGTGATTCTATTAAGCAAAAAAATAAGAAACTTTTGGTGGAGCATTTGAATGCTTTGGACACAATTTATGATAGAGTGGACCAAATGTTTGGTAATTTTGGACATCACTAAAGTATTAGCGCTATCCTTGTAAAATGGGTTCGGAAATTCCCTTTTGAACAACTTGTTGGTGTGGGCTTAGGTGACCAAGAGCAGTCATGGACTTTTGGAAAATGAATGGGATGTAGATCGAGACTTTGGAAGTTCCTTCACTCCATCTGCATAAAGGGGATTTTGTTTTGGGAATGAGATGTTGTCTTTAAGGTGGTTACCTGATGTAGGACCTCTTAACTAATTTGCCTTCTCTTCCAAACTTTTACGTTTTTCATCTTTTCACTAGAAATTCCTTCACCATCAACCTTGACAATAGGAGATGCCTGTTGAAATCTTCATTTTATTGGGAACTTTACTACTAGGGAAGAAGTTGAAGTTAGGTCTTTATTGATCGTTTTGGAGAGAATCCATCTTACTAAAGGGAACGAATATAGGTTGGTCTTAGCTCCATGACTGTTTCCATAAAATCCTTCTTTACATCCTTTATAAACAATGACAAGTTTGGAAGCCTCTTGAAATCCTCATTTTATTGGGAACTTTACTACTAGGGAAGAAGTTGAAGTGAGGTCTTTATTGGCCATTTTAGAGGGAACTCATCTTACTAATAGGGAATGAATACATGTTGGTCATAGCTGCATGATGTTTTCCATAAAATCGTTCTATATGCCCTTTATAAGCTGATTCACAAACATGCAATTGTACTTTTCTACTTTCTTTGGAAAGCTCTCGTGCCATCTAAAGTCAGAACTTGGACTGGCTCTTCACCTATAACATGATCAATAAAGTGGACATATCTTAAAAGCAATTTCTTGAAATGAGTATTTATCTTCGTTGTAATGTTCTATAAATGACAAGGAGAGAAAACTGATCATCTTTTCATTTATTTTGTTTTCTTGTGGAGGAGTTGGAAAAAATGAAAATAGCACATGGGTCTTTATTGTCCTTTGCCAATAGTTGGAATTCGTTATTAATATATTCAATTCCATGGTGATAACCAAAAAAAATCTTCAATGAGATGCCATCATGTAGGGCTTGGCTGGGTAAGCTCAAATCTCATTGCTTCTTGAGTGGTTAGGGCTTTAGTTTGAGTGATTGATTGGAATGGTGGCATACGAATTTATTTGGGCCTTAGTTTTTTACTTTTGGAATATTTTTTGTGCTTTTGATTTTGTTTTTGTCTCCTGTATTTTTATATGTATTTATTTATCATTTGTGCATTGAGCTTGGACGAGCACTCAGGACGTCTTAGATAATCTTGGTTTTTACACATATGTTTGGGAGAAAATCTTATTGATGTTCAAAATCTATGGTGAAGAGTGGTTGGCAAGTTGTATGAGGTTTTTCTTTGACATGGGTGTTTTGGTCATCCTCTTGTGTCTCTTAAAAAAAAAAAAAAAAAAAATCTACAGTGAAGAGTGTATTACCTGCAATTGTTTAAATTTTTGACATATTGTACCTTGCCAACTATTTTGGATTGATTATGATGGTCATTTTCATGGTGAGGATTTCATATTTGATCAATGGTCACATTGTTTTGAAAATTTTCAGTTTAAATATATGCCAAATTTCAAGTTAATGAATTTTGTTTCTCTCTCTCTTGTTTGTGCACGTGGACTTGCTCATTCATTCTCCTTTTAATTAATTTTATTCTTCAAAAATTTTCTTTGTATACATCTTTATCTTCATATCTCAATTGCATGTTTGGTTTGATAACATATTTATTTTGTTGTGGGCATCAATTAGTAGGACGGTGAATTGGATTCTTTGACAATTCTTATAAATCTGAGCTTATATGTAAAATTAATTTTCTTGGGTCAATTTCAACTTATTTGAATTGTTTGCTCAAAAATTTGCTCAATTATATAAGAGAGGCAAACAAGGAACTTTTTTGTGTGGCTTTATTCATCACTAGAGAACTCCTCCAGGTTTCCACCATTTAATTTGAGTTGGAATAATTCAAGTTGTTATAATGTGCTTGGAGAACGGGACTTGTGTTTTTGTAAAGGAGGACCTGATTTCAGTAATTCTCTAGTTGTTTCAGCTTGGAGAACATTGATGGCATAAAATGATTAATTTTTGATGATAAAATGAAATTTTGGCGACCACTATCACTGTTCGAATGAATTATACAATATAGCTAGATAAGAAAAAAAAATGGCTACCTAAATGATGGGATTTTGTTTGGATCGTAAATTTTGGAGACCAAAAATATTGATCCTATGCTCAAATATATGTGTTGAAAGATTTTTTGCATGGATGACATTTAGACACTCTTTAGAAGGTTTCGCAATAAATATTGTTTCATATGTTTTTGTCATCTCAAATCAATTTACAAGGTTTGCTTATTTGTAAAGTTCAAAATTTGAACATTATTGGAACTTACTTTTCTTTTCTTTTCTTTTTTTTTTTTAAAGAAACAATAGATATTATATATTAATAAAGGTAGACACGCGGCCTAAGGCGCCACATGCGCTTACGAAAAAGAATACAAAATGAAATCTCACTTGAGCATCCAATCCTTGAAAGAGAACCCAAACCCATCTTGCAATAAGAAAAACAAATTTATTTATAATTCTAATTACATCCACATTCATCTGCCCACTACCCTTTCTAGCTTGACCAACAAGAGCTTTTTTTAAGCTCCTCCAATTCAACATGCTAGGGTATCCAAATAGTTCTTGATCTCTCTTCCTCTCATTATGGTCAAGTCTACTTCTTGTCTCTTATTAGATCTACTTCCTGTCTCTGATTCTGAATTTGGCACTATGGAAGGAGGAGGCAATGAAGAATTAAAGAGCCCATTTAATTCTTCCTCCCTCTCATGTTGAACCACCTGTTTATCTCGCATTATATAACTCAAGCAGTCAGCACGACAAGATTCTAATATCTTCTCATCCTCGGAAACGCCACAATCATCGCTCTTCTTTGCACCGTTCAATACTATTTTCTTCCTTCTAACCTTGTCTAAGTTCTCTTCCCCCACCCTTCTAGCACTATTAATACGTCTGCTGGTGAAGAACAACATTTTGCTTCGATCTCCTCTTATAAATTTTAATAGGAGGTCCCTGAACCTCTTCCATCCCCCTGCTACTTTCTCCCTTAGTGGACTTATTCAATAATCGGCTCCCGTTGGATGAGGTCCATTGAATATTTAGGGTCTTGTTCCTCTCATCTCCTTCTGTCAAGGCTTTCAAGTCTTGATTATGGGCCTCCTCGTCATTTGAATTTGTGGGCCACATCAAGTACCTCTGAAATGTCTCTTGGACCCACATGTCTCTAGCCCACTGTTCTGCCTGTCATCTTCACCAAATTCCTCTTTCCATTATCAACTGCTTCACCAACCACCCCTCTGCATGTCTCCTCTTCATGTACATAGTTATTCCAGTTTTCTGCCATCATATTTTTTCTTAGCTCATTATATTGTCTTCCTTTGACTTGACTTGAAATAAACGAACAGAAAACACCTCGGGTCCTATATGTGTCTCCATGTTTACAGGTAAAAAACCGCAACTCCACCCCTCGACCTTCACGAATGCAGTATCATAATGCCTCATTCAACTGTTAACGGCTCCATCTCGATCAGTCCCTCACATTTAATGGCAATTTTCCCAAAGGTTGCCTTCGTCCATATTGCAGTAGGCACACCTTCGATTTTGATCCACTCATTCTGGCAATAGAACACCTGATTGAGCCATTGCATTTCTTTCTCCCAAGGATTTATTTCATAATTTAGAGTTGAGTTAATTTTCTTTTTCATCAACATATTCCACTCCTTTTCTGATGTACACTTCAATAGCGCTCTATCTACGAGTATGGGGTACTTGCACTCCATGTTTCGCATCTGCATGATTTCTTCTGAGGTATCCTCCCAACAAACCTATTCTGAGAACCTCTTAAACAATAGCCACATATGACTTTGATCTACAAGTAGTGCAAATTTGGTCTTTGGTATGAAACTCTGATTCCGTGCAGGCGATCTCCCCTGGACCACTGATTTTGCAATTTTTATCTTAGGCTTAATGCTCTGATTCCATGCAGCTGTCCTTCTCTGCTCCCTTCTGTACCGTGCCTCCTTGTCACGTGTCCACTCACCACTGCATCCACCCCTTCTGAATGGAGTAGTCCTTTCTTCGATGCCTTCTGTGAAACAACATACCTCCACTCCGCGCCTAAATCTCTCCCAGTTTCGATCTCTGTCTTCCTACGGAATAATGATCATTATCTGGTATCCATTTTCAACCTTTAGTAACCTTAGATAACTTCCCCTATAGTTGGTAAAGGTTTCTACTATCAGCACAACTCTGTTGCTTCTCCATTCTGTTACTTCTGTTGCTGCCTCCTGCACTATCTTTATGATCCACCTACCTATGTCAACGTTCTTTACCACTCGAAATAGCCTTGATCTTGTGTATTCATCAATGATTAGAGTGTTTCCTCGTTTAGATTTCCATATCTTGACCCTTTTTCTTTCCATAGATTGTCACAACCTTTCTTTTTTTTTTTATGAAATAGAAACTAGGAATATTATTAACATAGAAAGGAAGGGTTGGACGAGATGTCCATGCAAAACAGAACTTTCATTACAAGAAGTGTTGCAAAATTGAGGGCCACCCCCTCATCCATTCCCCCAGGGAATAGCCGCCTCCCCATTTAGCATTAATAACCCAAATTGCAAAAAGATAGACTGTTATTTGTACGATATTACTAAATTCGACTACTACGTTCTTAAAAATGCAACTATTCCTAACTTCCCATATTGCTGTCCACACTGCAAATCTGATCAGCCCCCAGTCTATGCGGAGTCGAATCCGGGATGGAGAGGGTGAAAGGGTCTTTTGTCGGAGTAGGAATTGCTGGCAGAAGGTCATGCCAAAATTCCCAAACCGCTTTCATCGTCCTGCATTGTCAAAAAAGGTGAGAGATGTCATCCTCAGCGTTCCAGCACAGACAGCGCCAAGAGGGAAAAATGCAATTGTTAGGCATTTTCAATTGCAATTGTATAGTGCAGTTTAATTTGCCTAAGGTTATAAACCACATTAAAATTTTATGTTTCATAGGAATGGGAGGTTTCCAGATAAGATCAAAACTATTTTCTGCTCCACTTCGGTGATCTGCACCCTGCTGCCCCACGAACACGTCATAACAAGACTTAACAATGAAGATACCACAGTCTTCTCGAGTCCATTTCTAGGAATCCTCTCTATCCACGAGTTGCACTTGATCCATACTCTGTAGCATATCAGCCAAATCTTCAATTTCCTCATCCTTCAAAGGTCTCCTAAAGTGGAAGTTCCTACCAGGGTTAGTGTGGGATTCTCCATGTCATTACTCATCATCTGGTACAGAGTGGTCTCCGGTTGCAGAGTTAGTCTGTAGAGCCTCAGGTAATCCTCTTTCAAGGTTTGCCATCCCCTCCAGGTGTCCTCCCAAGCCTAGATGCTTGTCCCATTTCCCAGTCTCCATTGGATAAAACTCAAAAATTTGGGGTAAATTGAGAATATATGTTTCCACGGGAATCTTCCTGAAGCCTTGTTTTTGAGGCTTGCTAACATATCATTATGAGAGGTGCTGTGAATGCTAGAGATAACCCTCCTCCATAAGGAATGGTTCTCCGTATAAAATTTCCATAACCATTTGGCTGACAGGGCTAAATTCCTGAATTTCATGATGCCTATACCCAGGCCTATTCTTTCTCTTTGCCTACAAACTTTATCCCAACCAACTAAGAATTGAGGTTTCTCTGCACTCTCCGATTTCCAGAAGAACCTCTTGATGCACCTCTCAATATCTTTTTTGATAGTTACTGACATTTGGAAAATGGCCATGTAGCACGATGGGAGGGCTTCCAAGACGGATTTAGCAAGGACCAATTTGCCCCCTCTAGACAAGTAACTACCTTTCCAGCCCTCTATTCGACGCTTGATAGTCTATACCACTGGGTTCCAAAAAGTAATCCTTCTACTATTACCTCCGAGAGGCAACCCTAGGTATTTCATAGGCCATTCTCCTGCAGAAATTCTCAGAATACGCTCTGCTTGGGACAGATCAGAGTCATTTAGGTTAATGCCTGTCAGCGATCTGGCTCTTGAGGAAATTAATCTTTAATCTTGAAATCAAGGAGAAGCTTTCAAGGACTCCCCTAAGTAACCTCCAACTATGCTTATCATTGTTGAGAAAGAACAAGGAGTCGTCGGCATAGAGAAGATTCGATATACTGATTTTATTCCTCCCTACCTCAAAACCTCTCAAGCCGTGTTCTTCTGCCTTTCTTAAAATACATTGGAGACCACCTGCTGCCAAAACATAGAGGAAGGGGGAGAGGGGATCTCCCAACCTCAGTCCTCTAGATGCCTTAAGCTTCCCCCTTGGTCTGTCGTTTATGATGATCGAATATGAAACTGATGATATGCATCCTAGGATCCAGTTGCGCCATTTAGAGCCAAAACCCTTTTTCCTTAGGACATATAGCAGATAATGCCATCTGACTGAGTCATATGCCTTAGAGAAATCAATCTTTACCACTATCCCTTTCTTGTGGCTGTCCTGATAATCTTCAACTGCTTCATTTGCAATGAGGACCGCATCTAAAATTTGTTTATCCTTGACAAATCCGAACTGGGATTCTGCGACTGTGTCCTTAATGACTTTCTTTAGCCTCCTCATCATGACCCTGGCTATGGTCTCGTATAAGCTAGTAACCAAACTTTTGGGTCGGAAGTCCTCCACTTTCCTGGAACTTTTGTTCTTAGGGATAAGCTGGATGCAGGTCTCATTAGTGCACCTGTTAATGATTCCAGAGTCATGGAATTCATTAACTGCTCTCGACACGTCTTGCCGAAGAATTGTCCAGTTTTTCTGAAAGAACAACATAGAGAAACCATCTGGGCCTGGAGCCTTTTCCCCGTCACAGTGGAAGACTGCATCCTTTATCTCCTCTTTTGAGAAAGCTCGTTCCAGCCAACTACTTTGCTCCTTCGATATAGGATTCCAATCAACTCTGTCAACAATCCATTTTGGAGAGTTGGGGTCAGAGTAAAGTTTGGAAAAGTACGCTTGGATGTGCTCCTCGACCTCTGTCATAGACTCGACCACTCTGCCTTCTTCTACTTCTAACTTTGAGATAACTGCACGGCTCCTTCTCATAGATAAAACTCTATGAAAAAATTTTGAGTTGACGTCGCCTTCCTTTGCCTATTTAATGCGGGCCTTCTGACGAGCATTTCTATTGAGGCGGATATCAATCAGATGAAGTTGAGACAGAATGGAAGCCCTCTCCTCTTTCCTATCATTGGAAAGGCCAAATTGTTCAATTTGCTTGTCGATTGCCTCCAGCTCCCTCACACATCTAGATTTCTCGCATTGATCTTCGGAGTAAAAGTTCCTACTCCATCCTCGCCACTCCGTTTTCAGGATTTTGAGCTTTTGCATGAATCTGTATCCTTGCCACTGAAATTCAGTGGGTCTATTCCACCACCTCTGTAAACTTTGCACCCAACTCGACAGTTCTTCGGCAGGACATAGTCTTGCAATCACTATCGAGACTCGCTTGCAGAAAATAGAACTCGCAGTCATTGTAAGGTTGATACACAAAAATTTTTGCTTCTTTTCTTGGTGCACAAAAACGCAACTAATTGTCTCGGTGTTTAGTTTCTGAAGCATCCCAACATTAAAATGATAGAAAAGACCAGCTCGACATGACCAAATGACCAATAGAACCAGACGAGCACAAGGATAGACTAAACAACGACGACCTAGACCAAGAGAGTAACAAATATTTTCAGGGAAAGGTTTTCTTGAAAGAACTAGGAAATATTTGTACCTTTGTTCCCAAGTACCAAAAAATGTTCACAAAAGAATGACCTTGGTTTCTCTTTCGCGATGTCCGTTTACAAAGACAAAATTTTGCTTGCGAAATGCGTGCAATGTTTAACAATCACACGCCTTTACTTTCTCCTTTGTTCATACACCTGTCACCTTTGTAACTGGTGGGTCATCACTATGCATGCCTTAACTTGAACATGATTCATTCTATTAACATTGGTGAGTATAAACCTGTTGGTCTTACAAAAAACATTTATAAGGTCATAGAGAAGACACTAGAGAATAGTACATGACAAGTTATTCAATCCACCATTGCTGAAACTCAAATGGCTATTGTCAAGGATAGGGAAATTATAGATGTTGTTTTGATGATTTGGTGGATGATTGGAGGAGATCTGATAAAGAGGATACCTAGTAAAGGTAGATACTGTGCATGTTTATGATTATGTTGAATGGAACTTTCTTGATTTTGGTCTGAAAAGGAAATGTTTTAGGACCCAAAGAAGAGGATGGATGTGGGGATGCCTCTCAAATGTGTCCTATTCAATATTGATTAGTAAAAGACCTAGAGATTGGACTGGGGGTTCTTGTGGCTTAAACTAAGATGATTTGATCTTCCTTTCCTTTGGACTTTAGTGGTTGATGTTTTGGGGCAATTACTAATAAGGTTAAGTTTACGAGTATGAATGACTTCAAGGTAGGGTTGTGAGGGGTTTGTATCTTAAGCCCTAATGATAATTCTTTGCACAAAATTGCTTAACTCTTAGATTTCCTTTGCCCTCTAAGGCCCTTCCAGTGAAAAAGACTGAACTTGAGTAATTGCTTTTTGAGCTTTGCACAAAATAAAGTCTAATTAAATAATATTAGTCTGAAGAGTTCAGTTGGTTTAAACCAAGTATCATTCTATATTTAAAATTTTTTGACATTCTATGAATTTACTCTTCATTACTTGAACCTAAGTTTTTGATTTCATCTTAGGAATTTTACATTGCTCCAAGGGGATGACCATAACCTTAGTGTATGGCAAGTCAAAATGTGAAAAATGTCTCTTGGCATTGTCTAACATATATACTTATCTTTGTCATGTATTTTGAACAAGAGTCAATCATTTATGCTTCACTTTCAAGCTGTAGTTTAGCATCTAATTGCTTAATTGCATATATTTGATTAGCGTAGCAAGTAATTTTACTAAATGTTGAAGTAGATATGTGTGGAAGTAAATATTATTGTGTTATGAATGGAAGTTTTGCTTGGTAACTTTATACTTTTTTTTTGTGGACTATAAATTTATACTTAATTGTTTTAATAAGAGGTAGTTCCTTTCTAGGTTTTCTCGTGGTTCAGTGGAGACTGTTCTCCCTCCAAACAAGAAGATAAGAGGCGGTCGGCTATGTCGCTCATTTGATGATCGACTACAAAATCTACAAAATGAAGCGTTAGAGTTCAAAGAAATAATTCAACATGGTCGAGGAAGGAAAAGAGAAGCGGAGGAAGGGCTTCAACAACTTCGAAGGAAACGACAAAGATTGAAAGTAAGATAGCTTTTTGTCATCCATGGCCATCAACAACTCCATTTTTGCATTTGCTTTTAGAAGAAGTATATTTATGCAGCAAGATCTTTTTATGTCCTTTTTTTAAAGGAAACTATAATATATTCATAAATAAAGGAATGTCCCTGCTAGGCGAGTGGTCTAGACAGGAACAAACACAAGATTAGAAGATATTGTGCCAATTGCAAAGCCATGAGCAAAAGAGTATCCTTTAGATAGTTTTGTACAAGAAACCAACGATGCAAACAAAATTTGGGTGTGTTCCCATATGACTTCTGCCTATTTGGGCTTGTTTTTAAAGAGTTTGTGGTTACTTTCCTTGCAAATATTGTACCAAATAGCAAATAAAATTATCTTCCAGTACTCCTTAAGGGGTGGAAGAATACTATTTGGTATCACAAAAAGCTCCTCTGTAGTTGGGGGAAGAAAGCTTTCAAGCCTTGCTTGCCACTTTTGCCAAGCTTCAACTGTTGTTTGACAGTAACTAGAAAGTTGTGTCACATCTTTAACATCCTCCCTTCACATGCAGCAATAAGGACATAAGGATGTGTTAGGAAACTTTCTTTACAGTTAAGCTTCTTAAGGGAAATTAGCCACAGTAGTATTTTGGCCTTGATGGACCAGATAGAGGCCTTTTGGTGGGGGGGGGGGGGGGGGGGGGAGACATAAAAATAAATATTTTTGGGAGGGCCTTCTCAAAAAAAAATAAATAAACATCGGCTTGTGTGTTTT
>JAJIYU010001439.1:0-36231 GCA_030144865.1 Tinospora cordifolia | reverse complement strand
CATGCAACAAAACCTCCTCTTGAGCTCAAACCCAGAAATTTTCCAGATTTCTGTAGCTAACTTCCTTGGCTTGGATCTCCTTCAATTCTCAACCAAATCAAGCAAATTATAGCTTGATTCGAAGCTAGTACTACCATCTACAAGATCCAACAAGTGTTTTCCCTAGTCCCTGAGCCGTTTGAAGCAGAAAACACTAAGAAGAGGGGCTGTCCACACTATTCAACCCAGAAATTTCAGAAAGTGTGTGCTGGAGCAATCTTTGGAACCCTAGAACTTAGCAATTTTCAGTCCCTTCTTGAAGAGACAGTTGGAGCAATCTTGAGACAGCTTGTTCTTGAGCTACCTTAAGCATGTCCCTAAGTGCCAACAAAAACAGTTTGGGGCTAGAATACGGGCTTCATTTGGGATACCTCAAAGCACCCTTTCGGGCTGGAACCAGAGGCATCATAAACTCCATAACAGAGGTTCCAGAAAGGACCCAGTGCTAGCGGGACGCAACTGGTCGCGAGAGGAGCGCCGGTAGCGGAGCATCCCAGTGAGTAGTGTTTTCTAACTCATTTCTTAAGGCTTGTTATTCTGTGCATTGTGAAAATGGTATTACATATGGTGATGAACTTGCATCCTTTGAATGAATTTTAAATGAAAAGTGCACCGAATGTCGAGGTTTGGGAGCGGGTTAGGGTATTGGATGCGGTAGAGCAATTAAGGCGAGTTGTGACCCTGACAGTGACCACCTAGCACAGAGTGCCTATTAAGGGGGTTCTGTGGACCTACAATGATGGCAACGACAATAAGTCTTAATCGGGTCGTCACGATATGCCTAACGGTCTGCAACTCGTTCGTGTATTGATTGGGCTCCCATAGAGCATCGAGTGACCACCTAGCATAGAGTGCCCTAGGGGGGGTTCTGTGGGCCTAGATTTGGGTTGTCACCTCTACACCTAACCGTCGGGTTTCTCCCGTTCGAGTGTTTTTAATCGCCTTGGAGAGCTTGCTAGCCTCGGCAAATGTTTTCACTGTTTAACTGCTTTTAACTAAGGTGCACGACTGCATTATGAATTTAAATTGTGTTTACTATTGCATTCATTTGCATAATGCTTGTTCATGCATTCATGGCACATGTTTTTACTGTGGAATACTTGTTTTAAGTTTGAATTAGACTGCATTACTCACTGAGCCTCCGTGGACAATTAGGCTCACTACTCTAACATTTCAGGTTCTTCAACCGCGGATAAGGGCAAGGGAGTGGTCATCGCGTAGGACTGCCCTCTCTTACTCTTTTGGGTAGGATTTCTTGTATTTTCCTTTCTGTTATTATGTTTTGAGAGGTAGAACCATGTATAGGGGTGAGGATAGCCTGTATATAATGAATAGTCTCTCCCGTTGCTACACATGTGTAATGACCCATTTTGGAAATATGAAGTTCTTATTGGTGTTCATATGTTAAATTCTTCTGCATTACTTATGATTACTCTGATAGTGTGTGACGTAGGTAGTATGATTGAGGCTTAACAGTGTCTTGGCAAGCTCGACTTGGGAACAGGTTTGTTGGGACACTATGCCGGTCGGTTCGCCTTTCATCCTAGGGAAGGGGTCCCGACACAACGTGCATTTAATCGTATAGAATGGGCATCAACACATTTAAAACTAAATAATTTGTCCGAACAATAGCATCCAAATGGCATAAACAATGCGTCAATCAATTAACATGGTCCATGCATAGAATAAATTTACAGAAGCAAATAAGGATGAAATTCACAGAGGCAAATTGGGATGAAATTCACAAATAAATGAGTCTCAATGGAACAGTGGCATCCACAATAATTCAAATTATGCATGATAGAACAAATGGAATAATGTAGCATGCTAAATGCATAGGGATGATTTCCAAAGGTAATTTAAGCATGAATATGGTAAGATGTAATCCCAAAGAAATTAAACCCACTATCATTCATTCAAGAATGTGGCATTCAACACAATAAAGCCAAAAACCACTCAAACAAACACTCACAAAGCAAAACTAATCATTCAAAATGTGAAAGAACACAAGAACTATTCTAATAAACATTCATAAACAATAAAACTTCCAAATACAATGAATAAAGTCAAACCAAACAAGGAAATAAACTCAAATTGTAGTGATGATGAGGGCAAAACCAGAGGATTAGAAGGAAATTTGGAGCTTCAAACTGGAATCATCAGCATGAAATGAGTGAAGAATGGGACGATTTTTTCCTTTAAATTCAAGGCATTATCGCGGTAATGATACACATTATTGTGATAATGTTTTTTTTTTGCCAAAAATAAAATGACCTTTGAGCCACTACCGTGGTAGTGTGCTATTTAAACTAAACTGTAATAAAGTGATGTTCGAAAACTTCATGATCATGTTACCGTGGTAAGCCACTGTGATGCAATTTCTAGTTTTAAGCGATTCTTGTCACCTCAGTAACCTACCTAAGTAACGAGGTCCATCTCTTTTTTTAATGGAATTAATTAGTAATCTCCTAGGGAATTAAAATGCAAAGCATGATAAAAATAAAATAAAATAAACATAAAAACTAAAGTTTGGTGAGTTTCCGCCTACCAAGCATTATGTTTAATGTCGTTAGCTTGACGTGGATACTTGTTAACCAAAGCCCAATTTGTCAATCCTTGTGAACACTTTGGCTTTGCACAATTCCTTCTTAATTATGTTCGGTGGCTCTTTATTTTTCAGTAATGGATGGTTTGACTGCTTTAAGGGAATTTTTTGTTCCTGAAACTATTAATTGATTTATTAGTTATATGGCTAAGTTTCAGATTTACTTGTAACACTTTCCTTTCATCCCTTTTAGCTTTTGTGACTATAACAACTTCAAATTTCAATTCTTCTACAATTGACTGAGTTCTAGCATGTATCATCATGATTTTTTTGCATTCTTGCTTCTCAGTACAAGGCCTCTCAGATTGGTATATGTTGAAGACAGCTTGGTCTTCATTAACTCATAGGGTGAGTTTTCTTTTTGAAACATCAATAAAGGCTTGTCTAGTGGCTAAGAATGGTCTCCCTAGGATCGATGGAACTTCATTATCTTCTTCCATGTCTAATACCACAAAGTCAATAGGGAAGATAAATTTATCTACCTTAACCAATACATCTTCGATGATCCCATTTGGATAAGTGAGTTATCGATCTGCTAATTGAAGAGTAATAGCTGTTGGCTTGGTTTCTGATAGGCCCAACCTCCGGTATACTGATAATGGCATTAAATTTATGCTAACCCCTAAATCACGTAGAGATTTCTCAATTGTTATCTTGCCTATAGTGCAAGGAATGGTAAAACTCCCCAGATCTTTTAGTTTTTGAGGCAACTTCCTTTGTATTATTGCACTACACTCCTCCATGAGCCTCACAATTTCATGCTCACCCAGCTTGTACTTCTTACACATGAATTCTTTCATGAATCTAACATAATTTGACATTTGCTGCGGCACTTCAACAAATGGAATGTTGATGTCTATCTTTTTTCACATGTCCAAGAACTTGGCAAACTGTTCATCTATTTGTTTCTTGTAGAATTGCTATGGAAAGGGAAATGGGGGAGGTTCAAGCTTCTTGTTTCCTTGAATAGTAATTCTAGGTAAACTACCTTTCTTCTTTTCTCCTTCATGTTGAGTTGTCTTAATTAGCTTGATAGGAATAGGTTCTTCTTCATTGGATTCTTCAGCTGGCATCGCAGAACTGCGTGGTAGGGATGGGCCTTGGGTTTCTTCACCACTTCTTTAGAATATGGCCTTGTAACTTTCTTTAGGATTTACTCGTGTATCATTTGGGAAAGATCCGTGCTGTTGGTTGTTGAATGCTTGGGCCAATTGTCTCACTTGAGTCTCAAGATTCTTCAAAGTTGTATTCATATTTTCCATTTGAATTTCCAACCTAGAAACTCTGTTGTCATTCTTATCAATCCTTCCAAGTAATTCCTTGAAGTACCGAGCTTGCATCTTCATCATCTCATCCATTTTCTCCTCCAATGATGGCTTATTTTCATGCAACCTTTGATGTGGAACAAAATTGGTTTAAGCTTGTTATAAATTTATGTTGTTTGCATGGGAGAAATTTTCATGATTTCTGATTCCTGGATGATAGTATTTTGGGATTTGATTCCCTTGTTGTTGCCCTTGGTAGTTACCAAAGTGATTGATCATGCTCAACTATTCAAATGATGCCTCCACAGAAAGAGGAGTTATGTTTGCTTCAGCTATAGCCTAGATTGATTGAGTTTGCTGTGGCTGATAAATCCTATACACATATATGTTAGACAAAATTAACTACTCACACCAAAATACAATTAACTTGCACATCTACACACTACTTTCCATCTTTGCAGGCTTTCTATGTTTTCTTTCCCTTAGAAGGTCCTGCATCCCTTTCCTTTTTCTTCTCGAGATTCACACTCAATGAACTACTACTGGGGGTTGGTGGTACTTTTACTGTTGTTTACTTTATGGGCACACTTTTATGTGAATAAAGCGATGCAAAATATATTCTTTATATGATAATTTAATAACATGCAACATAAAGAAAACCTAGATATAAAGTAAATGGCATAAGAAATTATAAGTGGAACTAGGGGAAATAATGTAGCACATGCGACAAGTAATAAACGTGGAGAGCCCTAAGGTTGAACCACAAGGATTGGAATAAGTTTCTAAAGCCAAGGTTTGCTACATGTTGTAAAGCAAGACAAATAAGAAAGGAATGAGACAATAATAACATTTTGATAATATAGGAACAATAATAAGATGGAAAAGTTTGGACATTAGAATAGGCCCGATCATTCCCTCTCTTAGTCCTTCTTGATTAAAATAATTAGGGGTAAAAATAACTAATGAGTTTTTTCACCCACAACGAAGAACCTTTAAACCCAAATATATACAAAAGCAATGTTCTCCCACAAGAGACACTTATAATAAAAGCAAAGTAGGACTGAAATTATAATATGTGTATGCAATATGTGAGTTCTAAGTATGTGAAATACATTATATAACAAATCAAAAAAATTTACAAAAAGTCACACTAAGATTAAAATGGAATACTTCAATCGTATATTGAATTTTGCAAAATTAACTATACAAAATATATGAAATAATGTATGAAGTTTAATACAAAATATAAGAAAAGCATGAGAGAATACATGACAAGTAAAATAAAATACAAATGTTACCCAAAAATTTTTAAGAGAAGAGTGGAGAGGGTTTCCTCTTAGCTACAATAGAAGACTTAACCTTCTATAATCTTGAATGCTAATGAAAAACAAAAATAATATAAACAAAAATGAAAAAAAATGAAAAGTACGGAGAGCTCTAATGTGATCAAAAGAGAAATGAAAAATGGGATGCCCCTCATGTGTGGATTTGTGAGGTTTATGAAGTGGTGAGAAATGCAAACGAAGGGTAATATATAACTATGCATAATAAGAAGCATAGGGAAGGATGACTAATGTACATGAAGGAGAATAGTATTGTGTAAGAGAGACTTTTCCTAATGGTTTTTATGTGAAAAAAAGAAGTAAGATGCGTCAAGACTAAGTTAAAAGAGAAAATATAGCATGCGTATTCTTGAGAAGAATACTTAATCAATCATTATTAACCTTGGTTCTCTCGTAAATCTAAAACTCATCCATTAGATGATTCTTAGGATCTACAACAAGAAAATGTTGGATGATAAAGATGTCTTCATGTGTCTTGAGATTTCTCAAACTTCCATCCTAACTATTGATGCTTCTTGAGATTTACAAGATCTTCACTTCAATGATGAATGAATGTGATGACACTTCAATGATGAATGAATGTGATAAAGCCATGTATCATCAATCTAAATAGGTTAATGTGTTGTCAAAATTGATGATCTTGAGACTCCTAAGCTCACACGATCCATTGTTATTAATTTCTCATTACGTCTACTTTTCTTATAATTAAAATAGTATTGCATAATAATCTATTAATTATAATCAATTTGTATAATGCATATGGTTTGATATTAATATATTTACTTGTTTGAAAGTATTGAATTTATATAGAAAGAAGTGTCTATGCACACGCTACACTAATGGACTAATGGACTAATATTGGACTCAACCAATTGTTTAGCCTCCACCTCCAACACTATCAATACTAAGAGACTCATCATAACATAATAGAATATTATAAAGGCCTGTGCACAATGAAAGTTCTATTACAACAAAACTTATTATACATGATGACCCACACATTTAATACCTATACCAATAAAGTCTAGACCTTTTATACAATCTCAACAATGACTTATTCAACCTGAATACCCTTCCCTTTGTATACAGTAGAGGGACCTGAAATATGTATAAGGGTATTAGTGAATAGAAATTGTAAATTTAAAATGGCCACATCAAATGCTCTAAAAGCAATACGGGGCATGAATAATTATGCACTAGGCAATGCAACAATATATAGAATACTTGAGATCAGGGCCGCATAGAACAAAATGAGTCCAACGTCCGGATCTCGACACTCTTATAAAACTAAGTGGTAATATCTAAAGATCTCATCTTTGAACTATTTCAATCACCCTATGTGCATTAGTGATATCATAGCAACACTATTAAAGCACAATAATTTATTGTCGATTCTAGACAGAGTCTCGAAAACCTAGATTCTACCACTCATAAGTCTAGGTGAAGCCTCAAACCATAGAGCTAAAGCAATTAAAACATGCAATTTATGTCACATCAATCAAATATGCACACAATATGCACCACATATAATCAACAAAACCATAAGCATAAGCCAATGAATTAAACTACTAGTCACAAATATCACAATTTCTTTTTTTTTTTGGCATACTTAACTCTACAAGCTCATAAATTGCTCTTCAATATTAATTTCATAATCCTCAGATGAGATTTATACAATTTAGCTTACACTCATACGTTACAATTTGGTCTTTCAAGTCAAACTTAAGTCAACCCTTTTGATTAATGAGTCATCAATTAATTAGAGTACTTAAACTTTGATTACCTAATTCAATTATACTCTGTCTATGTTTATTGTCTCCAATATGTTTTCAAAAAACTAGAATACAAACATAAAGTTAAATTCTATGATGAACTCTTTATTTTGGATGAGTTTATACAATTGTCTAAGATCACTTCACATTTCCAAATGAGCTAATGTTTGGTGGAGCATTCACCCACTTTCTCAAGTATTAATAGGACTTTCTCAGGATTTAATAACAACAAGTAGTCTATGTTTTAGTTAACACAAGGGTTAACTGTCAATGTTCCATATTAAGTATTTTTTTGCATCACAATCTTTCTAAATTTTTTGTTCCACACATTGTAGTGCCATGAAAATTGGCAAGATTGTAGCACATTTACCAAACTTTGCCTAGAACTTTACTTAATTTTTTTAATGTTGTTTGGTAAGGTTTCGAAAACCATTTCTAGCTCATTGTGACTATTCCCAAACATGAAAATTGTCATCTATTCATGGTCTTGGTTCCTTGATGTAAGTAAATCCAATTGGGTTTATTTTTGGTTTGTTGAAACCTAAGCATCTCCAAGCATACTCATCAAATGTCACATCCAAATAAGGTTTCTAATGTCACTTTCTGATTTGCTAAACATTAATCAAAAGTCCTTTTCATTGTTAACATGAATGAACCCACAAATTTTCCAATTTGTTGTGACTAGACTATTCAAGCAAACTTTACCAAGTTTGACATGTTAATTCAATATGTTGTACCTATGCATAGTTAATTTTTGGTGATTTTTTTATCATGGGCTTCGTAAGTCTTTTATTATGTGTATTGCCATCACAACACAATATTTGTATTAAACACCCTTGTTCAAGATAAATGAACCCTTTCTCTAGTTCCTTAGCCTCATCTATTGATCATAAACCAAGCATATTTGATTCAAGAATCAACCAAACAATGTAAATAATGTGTAGTTCATGAATTGAATGCATATTTTTGTTGAATTTTTAGCAAAATTCAAATCCCATAAGTCAGTTTTACACATAGTTTCAAAGCTTTGTCCATAGAAGTGTTTATCTCTCAAATTCTTAGCCTTGCCTTGATCGAATTCTTCTTTTTTTTTTTTTATCTAATTGGTTTGTTTGCTTCGTTCCTCACTTTGTTTTGCAACTTCACACTCTCTTTGATTTGGCTATAGAAAACCTTAATTTGTAAGCTCAAAACATACCCAAAATGTTGGCTTGAAAAGAAGAACAATTGTTGAATTTTTGTTGTAGGACGTGAAGAAGAAGAAATGAATTCAATCAATAGAATGTTGGTTTGTTATTTGTTGATTTCCACCTCAAGTCCTGAATTCAAAAGCTTGAAACATGTCCTAGTTGAATGTCTATGTGGCTGAGATCATTAGTCAAACCACGAAAGAGAGATGACCAAAATTCATGCTTATCCGCAGAATGACAAACTATTGTGGTAATGTGTTCTGCTACCATGACAGTTTTTCGATCACGTTCCCTAGCATGATCGAGGTAATGTCCGGCTACCTTAGTATTATAGTTACCCTATTGGTTTGTCCTAGGTACTATGATACTTAGTACTTTTTTTTATCATACTTCCAACTATACAAATTTGAACAAATAATTTTAAAACTTTATTAGTAAATATTTTTCAAATTTGACGCTTGTTGCATGTTTAAGTGAAATAGTTTTCTTAAAAAATATAAAATTAAAATTATTAAAATTGTATACTTATTTGTTTCTTAATTTCTTTACTATTTAATATTTGTGAAAGTTTAAAATTATGAGCTTATAATATTTATAAAAAAATATTTATATTTTAATACATAAAATTGTTAAATCTAAACTAATGGGTCCATTAAATATATCTCACCCAAGCTACCAAATAGTCAGGTTCGGCCCTAAGAAAACCCTATAGTAACATTTTGGAAGTGTTGGACAATCTAATTATATTTGTATACAAACACATCTTGAAAGTGACTAAGTATATATCTCGCATCATTTTTAAATTATTGTCAAACAAGTGACCATGACATTTTTCAGATAAAATGTTGTCTTAACAATTTATACAAAGTTAGTTATAACACTTTTAATTAAGCATCATTGAACATATGTTTCTATAACATTTTTTTGGAAATGTTGTCTTCTAAATGTTGTTAAAAAGATATTCTTGTCCCTTGTAGCAGTAAATAGTAAAGAGGAGGGTAAAGAAGAGTGTAACGATTCTACTCTATATGACTTGGTGGTGCGTCTTTGGAACCTATCTCTCCGGCTGATGATTAACTTGGTTAATCATTAAACACTAATCAAATGTTGATATATCATATCCTCACTATTATGCATTTCTAATTGAAGAAGTAGCACATTGTAGTTGGCATCATAGCATGTTGCAAAGATCAACCGTAAGGTTAGAATTGCGTTAGATCTACCATCATGGTTGATATCGAATAATAATATAATATGCTAGAAAAATACTTTAGCATTCCCAATAATTTTAAGGTTCACAAAGAAGTTCTCATTGAGATTCGTTTTTCCAAGTATATCAACTAGATAGGTCACAACCCATTTAATAGATTCTAGAGAAGATCAATATGGTCAAGCAAAAAGCTTTATGTGCCTTAATGTTGCCATAAGAGTTTTGTAGATAAGTGGAGAAAACCCCACAGGCTTAAGGTGGGTGACCTTACATTCTTGAAGGTCCAACCTACTAAAGTTGTGAAGTGATTTGAAATCAAAGTCAACCTCTCTCTTTGCATTAGATTGGACCATTCGAGGTTGTGAAATGATTAAAGGTCCCACCATTCATGTGAGATGTATTCCATAGTCTTTTTTGATTAAGCAGCATCTTGACCGGTCTTGCATTGTTCTCTTATAGAAATTCAAATGGGAGAGGGGAGCAAATAATAGAAGAAGGTGGTAGAAATCCTTGATTGGAAGACTGAGCAATTGCACAAGCGAAGCATGTCACTATTCAAGACACTATGGGATCATCATGGTGTAGAAGAAACAAATTAGAAAATTTCTTCCACAACGTGGATAACTAAAAAATACATAGACCAAACACCTAGAACCAACAGTCACCTTTGCTTTAGAGGGAAGAGCCAGTAGACCATTAGCCATCTTTGCTTTAGAGGGAAGAAACTCTACATAGGATTCAAAGTAGGTTATGGTGGTGAATCTATTCACGTGGATGTTGATGAGGACAACCCCTTCATATCTTGCTCTACATTAAATCAAGACATGCATTCACCATTCCGCATGGTGATTCACAACTCAAAGTGAATATGCACAACCATATTTCATTCAAGAGTTAGTATGTACATTAGAATTCAAAATGGTATTACCATCCCATCATTATCCACAACAACCCACCATATCTATAATTCTGACTATTAGCCATACTCCAAAACTATTTTTATGCACATATGTTAGTTAAAATTACGTAATCACACGAAAATATAGTTAACTTGCACATCTACATACTACTTTCCACATCTTTGGTAGGTTTTCTGTATCTATTTTCCCTTAGAAGGACCAACCTCCCTTTTCCTTTTCTTCTTTAGATTCAAACTTGAGGGACTGCTATTAGTGGTTGGTGGTAATACAACTAGTGCCCACTCAACCTCCCTTGCATTTCTAGACTATCAAGGCTCTAAAAGGTACAAAATCTGGCTCATTAATGCATTTAATTGTACCAACCTTGCTCATGTATGCTCGTAATAGTTGACCATCATCTCAATTATCATAGCAACCCATGCTGGCCATAATTCTTGCACTAGGTCTATTTGCCATTCTTCAACTCAGACACCCCTCAACACAAACCAATAGTAGAACCACAAACTAATAGAGTTAAATCCGTAACTTGTCCCATGCCAACACCAAATCACTAGCATAAATGTCCTATTCTCCTAGTCAGAGCCCATAAAATATAACTACAAATAACTTTGATAAATGTTTGATTTAATAAACATTGGCTTTGATACCAACGCTATTGAGACCCCATCGGCGACTAGATCAACACAACGGCCTGACGAGCAAGACTTTATTTTACTTGCCAACCTATTGTTTAGCCTAAACCTCCAACACATCAGTATATTATAAAGATCTGTGCACACACAATAAAAGTTCTACTACAATAAAACTTATTATACATGATGACCCACACATTTAATACTATTATACCAATAAAGTCTAAACCTACTAGACAAGCTCAAAAATGACTTATTCAACCCAAATAGTAGACAATAGAGGGACCTAAAATATGTAGAAGAGTAGTGAACCTAAATCCAAATTATGACCTTAGTGAATAGTAATTATAAATTTAACGATTATATCAAACGCTCTGAAATCAATATGGTGCATGAATCGTTATGCACTATGCAATGCAACAATATATAGAGTAGTTGAGATCAAGACCACACTATACAAAATGAGTCCAATGTCTGTACCTTGAAACTCTTATAAACTCAAGTGGAAACATCTAAATACCTCATCTTTGAACTATTTCAAACACACTATGTCTAATAGTGATACTATATTAACACTATCAAAGCACAATAATTTATTCTCGAATCTGGACAAAGTCTCGAAAACCTAGAGTTTACCACTCATAAGTCCAAGTGAAGCCTAAAAAACTTAAAGTTGAATCAACTCAACCATGTAATTTATGCCACATCAATCAAGTATGCACACACTATGAATCACATATAATCAACAAAAATTTAAGCATAAGCCAATGAATCAAAACTATTTCTTACAAATATCATAGTTTTTTTTCTAGCTACAAGCTCCTAAATCCTTGTTTAATATTAATTTCATAATTAGATGGGATTTACACAATTTAACTCACACTCATACCATACAATTTGATCCTTTGGGTCAATCTTAAATCAACCCTGTTGGTTAATGAGTCCTCAATTAATCCGAGTACTTAAACTTTGATTAACTGGTTCAATTATACTAGGTCTAGGTAGGGGTGGCAATTCGTGTCATCGTGTCATAAACGAATCGTGTCCTAAACGAGCAGTGTCGTAAACGAGTCATGTCATATATATTGTAAACGAGTCGTATCATAAATAGATTGTGTTATACATGGGTCATGTCGTAACCGTGTTTATAATCATGTACCTATATATGACCTATTTAACTTTGTATAATCAAATTTTAAAATATTTTTTTATAAAAATATTAAAAAATATATAACACATATTAAAAAAAATTAAATTTTTAAAAAAATATATCTAAAAAATAAAGAAATAAATTATACTATCAACAAATTAATAAATATATTAATTTTAATTTAACTTATTTATAATTTATCTCTTAACTTATGTATAATCATGTTAAACGTGTCATTTTCGGGTTTATCAAGTTAACTTGTTTATGACTTGTATTTAGTTGTGTCTAATCGTGTTTGACCCATTTTGACCCAAACCCCTTTATGCCAAACCCAAACCCAAACCCGTCAACTTCGTGTCGGGTTATTGTGTCGTGTCACAAATTGCACCCCTAAGTCTAAGTTCATTGTCCCGGAGGACTTTCCCAAATATTAGAACACAAACATGGAGTTAAATTCTATAATGAGCTAATATTTGGTGGGACATTTACCTACTTTCTCAAGTATTCATAGGAGTTTCTCATCATTTAATACCAATAAGTAGTTTATGGTTCACTTAACACTTGGGTTAACTGTCAATGTTCCTAGTTTTCTGTCATAAATCCACACATTGGATTTCCATGAAATTTGGTAAGATTGTATCACATTTATGAAACTTTGTTAGAGTTTCACTTTAATTTTTTTTGAGTTTGTTTGTTAAGGTTTCCAAAACCATTTTTTGCTTAATGTAACTATTTCCAAGTATGAAAATTGTCACCTATTTATGGTCTTGGTTCCCCAATGTTATTAAATCCAATTGGGCTTATTTTTGGATTGTTGAAACCTAAGTATTTCAAGAACATACTTATCAAATTTTACATCCAAATAATGTTTCTAACATCATTTTTCAATTTGCTAAGTCTTGTTTACTATAACACAACAAAATGTCCCGATTTATTGTAACTTGACCTTTCAACCAAAATTCACCAAATTTGGCATACTTATTTAATATGGTCTACCATATTCAAAGTTAATTTCTCATGATTTTTAGGCTATGGTTTCTATAGGTCTTCTGTTATGTGTATTGCCATCACAACAAAGTTTTTATTTTAAACACCCTTATTGTAGCTAAAAGGACCCCTTCTCTAATTTTGTAGCCTTATCTATTGGTTATAAACTAACCATCTTTGATTTAAGAATCAACAAAATAGTTGAAATAATCTATAGTTTATGAATTAAGCACATATTTTTGTTGAATTTCTAGCAAAATTCAACCCCTATAAGCACATATTTTTGTTGAATTAAGCACATATTTTTGTTGCGCATATTTTCAAAGCCTAGTCCAAAGGAACATTTACCTCAAATTATTTGCCCTATGTTGATCGAATTCTTATCTTTTCCTATAGGTTTGTTTGCTTGATTTTTCGCTTTGTTTAGACTTCACACTCTTTTTAGTTTGGCTATGGAGAACATTAATTTTGAATCTCAAAATACATCCACAATGTTGGCTTGAAAAGAAGGACAATTGCTAACTTTTAGTTGTAGGACGTGAAGGAGAAGAAATGAATTCAATTATTAGAATGTTGGTTTTGTTTGTTGTTGATTGCCACCTCAAGTCTTGAATTCGCAAGGTTAAAACATGTCTTATTTGGTTGTTTATGTGGCTGAGATCATTCGTCAAACGATAGAGGAGAAATGACCAAGATTTATGCTTATTCACAAAATTGACAGAATACCAGGTAGTTTGCTGGTTATGTGCCCTAGCATGACCGATGTAACACTTGGCTACCATTGTATTAAAATCACCCTACCAGTACTGTAGTATGCATTTTGAATAAAAAATTGAAAACTTTATTAGTATGCATTTTTCAAATTCAGGGTCGTTACATATTCAAGTGAAATAATCTTCTCAATAAAGATAAAATTAAAATTATTAAAATTGTAGACTTATTTATTTCTTAAGTTTGTTACTATTTGATATTTTTGAAAATTTAAAATTATGTACTTATAACATTCATAAAAAATATTTATATTTTAATATAAAAAAATTATTCAGTTTAAAATGAAGGGTTCATTATATATATCTCATCCAAGATCCCGAATAGTCAAGTTCGACTCTGAGAAAAACCATACAGTAACATTTTTGAAATGTCACATAAGGGATAATATGGACGACTCATGAATATAAGAAGAGGGATAGAAGAATTATCTTGGCATTAATTGCCAATGAGACCCACCCTAAATTTTTGCTATAAAAAACCCTTTCCCTCATTTCATTACTTGCACACATCTAATTTCTCACTCAAATTTGCTCAACTGAGAAAGAGAGAAAAAAAAAAGAGAAGAAAAAGGAAAGTAATGAGGAAAAGAAAAGCTACCCATTTTTTCGAGAATCTGATGTTTTTAGTAAAATATTTTCACCTCTATTCAATTTAGAATTATTATGAAAGTTATAAATTACAATTTTTCTAGTGTAATTGTTAATAAAAGTGTTAGCCAATTGTGTGACCCAAAACTAGGGTGTAATTTTACTAAGAGTAAGACTATACAATATGTATATCATTGTATTCAGATCAATGAGTAGAATATAGATATATACTTTATTTGTACCCATTTAAGCCCTAAGAATTTAGATGGTAGTTAGAAGTTGACATATAGGAGGTATACCTATTAGCACTGAAATTTTAGTTGACGGGTACTAAAATGTTCAGAATGAAATTTTGAACTCAATGACACTAAAATTAAGATTTTTGGAAATCAATAGGTATATTAAATTTATGTTTATGCAATTGGAGAAATAATGTACAGATTAATATTATATGTATATACAAGGTTATATATGTTTAATTAATGTTACAAAAATGTTAATTGATTACATATAAGGTTATGATTAATTTATAAATATAATGTTGTATAGCATTATGAATTACTTCACATGGAAAAAATGCATAACATAGGAAATAATTAATTTTTCTTATTTATTGTATATTATAACAAATTTGTTAAGAGGTTACATAGTGTATACCAAAAACGAAACACGTGTTGACAGTGTGAACTTTTGGTATTTAGCTTGTATTGGGAGACGCAATCGGTGACCTGGAGAACATCGACAGTCGATTTAGTCGATGAGTAGTAATTTGATGTATTTATTTAATCTTTTATTCTACTTATGGTTGTTGCATCATTGGGTGCTACATGCATTGCATATTGCATTGAGATAAGACTAATCTTTAGATGTGCTAACCTGGCCTTAGAATGAGAGGTTTCGAGGAGCAGACATTGTATCATGATAGTCCGAATATGCGAGTGTTGATCTTCAAATGTGCCAACTTGGCCTCAAGATGTTGGGTTTCGAGGTGCGGACATTGGATCTTATAGTTCTAAGATAGAGCTGATCGACAAATCTTTATATGTGTTGACCTGACCTAATGATGAGAGGTTCCGAGGTGCGGGCATTGGATCGCAATAGCTTTGAGATAGGATTGATCAATGGATCTTCTGATGTGCTGACCTTACCTGATGATGAGAGGTTTTGAGGTGCATACATTGGATCATGATAGTTCTGAGATAAGAGTGGTGCATGACACACTCTACTAGTTCATGGATGGCGATTGTACCACCAGGTCGGTGGGCCATAACCATCAAGATACGACAGTATGGTGTGGTAGGTGGGCTGCGATCGACGATTTATATCACACTATGGCTTGGACGATGGTCACGTTCATTTGAAATGGCAGTATGACCAAACGATTCTTAAAAAGAAATAAGGGTGCCATGTTTAGATGTTGAACCCTTTAACCATGGCATAATTCATGGCATATTAGGTTGTTGAATTTTTATATGTTGATGATTGTGTGTGCAACTTGTTGTTGCATTTTTATTGAATAATTGTGATATTGCCTATTGCATTGCATGTAGAATGCTAGACTTAAGTAGATATATTTTTTGCTACTCATTGGGCTCATGTAGATATAGAGCTTACTACTCTTAACATTTCAGGTCCGATGTGGATAAGGGGAAAGGTGTGCTGATCGTGTGATCTTTTCCAACCTATCCGTAGTAAATTGTTTTGTTTTGTTATTTTTGGTATTTTAAATAAGTATTTACAAGTTTTGAAAAAAGTGTAAAGTTGAACTGGACTCTGTTAATGTAATTAATATTAAAGACTTTCGCTGTTGTTACGTTATTATGCTTACCTTGTTCTTGTTGCATTTTGAATACTATAAATATTTTCGATGGTAAGGCTTAGTAGTAGTCCACAAGTTTGATTGAGGAGTAGACTTGTCCACAAGTCGGGTTGCCCGCATGAATTTTCAGAAGGGGTCCCGACAATTCTGGTATTAGAGCCCACAATTTCTTTTCCCAAAGTTGGAATTAAGTAGAAAAATGAGTCCAAAAAGTTCTATTTTGCAAAACTTATTTTCAAAAATATATTGTATAGTAGTGGTAAAATAGGCTTTAGGGGTGGTATGTTTGCAATTTTTTATATTGACAAATGATTGTATGCGAGTTGCAGACTAAGATACCACCTAGACGTGGTAGACCATGACGAGTACCGCAAGATCCTGTTCTTCCTCAAGATCTTGTACTGAAACCTATACCACTACCATCTAGAGAGTCGGATGTATATCGACGGCTTGAAAATCTTATATGGGCCCAAGGGGAGTTGATCCAATCTTCTAGCACAACACTGCATTAGAAGATAAATGGGATTGTGGCTAATATGTAGCGACCAAAACCTCCTGCATCTCCTGCTCCACCTATAGTCGAGCTAGCTGATGGGGATGATGATGATGATGAGTTTGAAGAGGAGGTTGAGGCTCTACGTAGACACCATAGAGAGAGACAAAAGAGAAAATGTTCACATGAGAGACTATGGAAGAAGTTTGTGGACTTGAAACCCTAGTCATATTGGGGTGGTGTTAATCTACAGCAAGCAGAGGACTGGTTGTTGAATGTTGAGAAGATAGCATGATCAATGAAGTTATCTAAAGAGAATCAGGTGTTACTCTCTGCACATACATTAGAGGGTGATGCTACTAGATGGTGGTTATCAGTCTTGGCTACTGAGCACCCAGTTGAGACTTGGGCATGGTTTAGAGGATTATATTTGGAGACTTTTGTTCTTACTTCTACCAGAGTGCATAGGAAGATGGAGTTCTTGGCCTTGCGACAAGTCAATATAACAGTTCAGGAGTACACTTACAAATTCGTTCATCTAGAGTCATAAGCTCCATGGCCAGTTGCTAATAAAGTAGAAAGGGTTAGATTCTACCGTCGGGAGTTGAATAGTGATATTCGACGGGTGATACATGGTTCTAGTTTAGAGTAGCTAAAGCACCAAGTTTTGAGATATGAGGCAGACAGTAAGGATGTAGCTGGTACATGTGCAAATTGCCCCAGGTAACACCATGCAGACTTCAGCATAAACTCCCAATAACCAGGGACAATAGTAGAAGAATAGAGGTTATAGGAAGATAAAGTTTGTCTCAGGATCGACTAGCACCCCATAGACCCAATCTGCCACAACGATGGCAGTTGCCGCTACCCCTATTCAAACATTTGAGCCACACATGGTAGTATAGCCTAGAGGTGGAGGCTGGGTAGGGGAGGCAGAAGCTTAGCATATAAGCCACCAACACCAGCAATACAGATGTGTCAACCAATGTAGATAGGAGAAGTTATACAGAGACAACCATTCACTAGTTATCAGTGTGGGCAGATTGGGCACAAGAGATCGAAGTGTCCTACCCTATCAACCTAGTTGACAATGTAGCAAGGATATAGAGAAAGAGCCCAGGCAATCACTCAGCCTGATCCATAGGCTACCAAAAATTTGGTAGAAGGTACCATCTTTATTTTAGATTCCACTTTATATGTGTTGATTGATGTTGGCTCTACCTTATCATTTATATATGGACCTAATGTTGATAAATTAAAATTTAGACCAGTTAGGGCGTCCACTTGGCTTGTATTAGGTACTACCACTTGGGAGCATATTTACTCTAATATGATTTGTGAGCATTGTGTTATATGTGTCGGTCACCTAGAGGAGATATTAGATCTACAGATATTAGAATTTTTGAAGTTCAATTCCATTCTAGGCATAACTTAGCTAGCTGCTTATCACGCTTATGTTGATTGTTATGTTAAGCATGTAGTATTCCAGATCCTAAATCGACCTATAGCGATGTTCCAGGGTAGAAGTTCAGATAAACCTAACACCCAGGACATATTAGTAAGACCAGAGGATATGTGTGTCTTAGTGAGTGTGGTTGTTGTAGATACTGGTGAACCTTCCAAGCCAAGACTTAGGGATATTCCTATGGTGTGTGAGTTCCCCAAGGTATTCCCTGATGATCTACTCAACTTGCTTCCTAAGCAAAAGATCAATTTTGTCAGTGAGTTTGTCTTGAGGACTAAGCCAATCTCAATAGCTCCTTACCATATGACCCCTAAGGAGTTATAGGAAGTGAAGGTTCAGCTAGAAGAATTACTGGGCAAGAGTTTTATTTGACTTAGCATATCAACTTGGAGAGCTCCTATGTTGTTTGTAAGGAAGAAAGATGGGATCCTTGTTAGTTACATAATAATTTGAGATTAGTACAAGTTGTTCATTTCATTCTATAGGAATTTAGGGGAGAATTAGATACGTTTGTGAATGATTAGTGGCATGAGCATTTAGAATAGGAATTACATGTTTCATTGCAGTTCAACATCTTTTTTATGGTTTACAGCATTTCTATGAGAAAATGATGTCTGAGGAAGGATTTTTAGTGTGGTGCAGGTTCAGGATGAAGCAAAGAGAGAATTATAACATGTACAAGTAAAGAAAAGTGGAAATCAAAGGAAAGCAAAAAATTACTTCGGTAGGAGAACCAACGACCAAGGTAGTCGAAGGAAGACAAAGAAAAAAAGCAACTCACTGGTTACCGCAGTTGGTGGTCCAGTGACCACGGTAACCAGAATATGATCAAAATGCGAGAAAGGCTTACCGTGGTCCACAGAATGGTGGAAATCTATGTTTTTACTGAGGAACAATGCTGACCACGGTAACACGATTAATTATCAGGTTTCTTATATTTTTAGGATTTTTTTTGTGCAGGCCTATAAATAGAAAAGGGGATTAGAGTCCGAGGATACCTAATTCAGAAATCCATGACTATGACGACTCAAAAGGAGAAAACTAAGAAAACTAAGAAGGGATTGAAGATTTAGAGGTCAAGCTTTGAGTATGTCCATTTTTATTCATTCCTCTTTGATGTTTGCATTTGATTTAATGTTGAGCTAGTTAGTTTTAGTGTTTAGGATGTAAATCTCCAATGTATAAACCTGAGATTTCTTATTTAAGTAATTGAGTTCAATGCATTATTTAATATTGTGTGTACTTAATGCTTAATGTTTACTGGCCATGAACATTATGAGTTCAAACTATTAGACTAACTTGGAAGAGAGGTTTAATGGTGGGATTATCATGATATAGACCTAGATTAGTTGATTGACCAAAGGGTTGTCACGAGATTATCACTCACACAGCATTAGGTTGTTGATTATGCATCTGGGAAGAGGGTATTAAGAGACAAGACTAATAGGAATTGAGGTACATCGTGAGAGGGCTTTAATGGTGAGTGCTATAACGCATAATGTAGGAACTTAATGATCAGAAATAGAAATCACGAGGCATACAAAAGAGTTTACTATCCTAGACAACTTTTTCAAATAGTTTTTGAAACAGATTTCTGTTGCCTTTGATAGTTTAGGTTCTTATTTATATTTTAACAATTCAAACCCTAATTAGAGCCTTGATAAAATGTAACATTAAATTGGGATTTGAGATAATTAAGTTAGATTCCATTCCCTGAAGACGATATCTAGTCTCACCGGTTATTACTATTGTGATCTCATATACTTGCAGGATTGTCAAAGTTTTTGGCGTCGTTGCCAGGGAACGGTGTAATTATCTAGAAACCAGTTGAACTTTGTTAAATTTTAATCAAGGCAATTTTATTTATATTTTCACTTTTAATTGATTGCTTTTTCGTTCCATTCAAATTCATTGAATATACTTGATCTTGTGTTTGTTTTCGATGTTTCAGGATTGCATGAGTAAACGTCCTTGTGAACCACATGATCTAGATTTGTTCAAAACTATAAATTAGATTCAGTTGGAAGCCCAAGGGCGAGTGCCAACTATGGCTGATAGTAGAGCTTCTAGTGTGGGAAAAACAGAGAAGCACAACATGAAGAAGCACCCTTAAGAGATTTTTTCAAACCAATCCTGAACAATAATTACTCCGGCATAGCTAGGATACCGATAAATGCAAACAACTTTGAGCTGAAGCTCGCCTTAATTACAATGGTGCAGCAATAGCAATTTGGAGGTTCAACAATAGAAGATCTTATGGCTCATCTCAATTCATTTATGGAGATTTGTGATACAGGCAAGATGAATGGGGTAACCGAAGACCAGCTAAGGCTGAGGCTTTTCCCTTTCTCTTTAAGGGATAAGGCTAGAAGTTGGTTGCAAACCTTGCTTCCAGGAAGTATCACAACATGGGTGGAAATGGGACAAAAATTCCTTCAAAAATATTTCACACCCACTAGAGTACACCAATTGCATGGTGAAATGAATTCTTTTAAGCAATCTATGTTTGAATCCCTTTATGAAGCTTGGGAAAGGTTTAAGGACTTATTGAGGCGATGTCCACAGCATGAATATCTCCCTTGGCTTCAAATTCAAAAGTTCTACAGTGGACTCACACCGCCGACTAGAGCTTTGGTAGACTCTGTAGCCAGAGGTTCATTGATGGGAAACACTGATGCCACCCAACTAATTGATGACATGGTAGCACACACATATGGCCATGGTACAGAAAGAGGAACAACAAAGAGAGAGGGGATTCACGAGGTTGATAAAATTAATGTTTTGCATGCCCAAATTGCTGCTATGACTCATAGATTGAACTTCGAAGAAGAAAAGAATAGTAGTGGGCAATACCAGAATCAGCAAACTCAACATGTTCAGTCAATTGTTGAAGCCAACAAAGCATCTTATTCGGGAGAGGCTTCTGTTGAGCAACTGAGTGCCATGAATAGATTCCATGGTTGCCAAAACCCATCTAGGGGATACAATGTTCTAAAGTACTATCATCCGAGAGTTAGATAGTTCTTATATTCAAACAATGGAAATGTTCAACTTCCACCCAGTTTTGTGCCACAACAACCCTTACAATACAAAAAGCCATCCTTAGAAGACAAGCTTGATGAAATGATGAACATGCACTCAAGGTTCTTTAAGGAGCTAGCAAGGATGGTAGACAAGAATGATAGTAGAGTTTCTGGCACAGAGATTCAAATTGGAAACATGAATTCCATAGTTAAAAGCTTAGAAACTCAAATGGGATAGTTGGCACAAATAGTGTCAAATCATCAGAGTAGCTCATTTTTGAGTGATACTTGAGTAAATCCGAAGGAGAGTTGCAAGGCGGTGATGACCAAAAGTTGGAAAGAGGTAGCAAGCCCATCCTATCCAGCTAGGCCATCTATTGAAGTTGAAGATGTTGACAGTTATGAAAAGGACATCCGAAGGCAACCAACTATACAATGTGAGTTGTCTCATAAATCATAAGGAAAACCCAAGGGGATTACCATTCAAGATGGTAAGGTTCTAGAGCCTCCACCATTGCTATTCCCTCAAAGGTTCCAAAAGAAGAAGTTGGATGAACAATTTGCTAAATTTCTGAAAATGTTCAAGAAGATTCACATCAACATTCTCTTTGCAGAAGCTCTACAGCAAATGCCCAACTATGCAAAATTTATGAAGGAGATCTTGTCTAAAAAGAGAAAGTTAGAAGACTTTGAAACTATGAAACTCACTGAAGAATGTAGTGCAATCCTTTAAAAGAAACCTCCCCAGAAATTGAAAGATCCAAGCAGCTTCACTATACCATGTAATATTGAGTCTGAAATCTTTGAGAAGGCACTTTGTGATCTAGGGGCTAGCATAAATCTCATGCCCTTATCAGTGTGCAAGAGGTTGAGAACGTCAAAAATCAAACCAACGACAGCTACTCTTTATCTAGCAGACAGATCGTTGACATATCCAAAGGGCATTATTGAAGATGTCTTGGTAAAGGTAGACAAATTCATATTTCCAGTTGACTTCGTGGTTTTGGATATGGAAGAAGATTGTGAGATCCCTCTTATCCTTGGGAGACCATTTCTAGCTATAGGTCATGAACTGATAGATGTACATAAGGCAGAGCTCACCTTGAGAGTAAATGAAGAAAAAGTGGTTTTCTACCTCTACAAAGCTATGAACTACCCCAGCGATATGCATGAATGCAAGAGAATATAAGTCATCAATTCTTGCATTGTTGAGGTCGTAGATGAATTGAGCTCCCAAGATGACTTGGTTGGATGTATCTCCCATTCAATTTCCTTCTCCCAACCTAGGTCTAAAGATAAAAAGCTGATTGTGCTAACCTTAGAAGCTTGTCCGCCAGAGCTTAACAGTCTACATGCTCCATTATTTGAAGCTACTCAATCTAAAAATTTTTTAGATGTTTCTAAGGCCATTGATCTGAAACTGCTTCCTGAATATCTAAAATATGCTTATTTGGATGAAGCACGATACCTACCAGTTATCATTTCTTCTTCATTAACCTATGTCCAAGAAAAAAAGTTGTTGCGAGTGCTTAATGATCACAAGGCTGTTATCGGATGGACAATTGAAGATATCAAGGGTATAAGTCCAGCCATTTGCATGCACAAGATTTTAATGGAGGACTCTCATAAGCTTCCAGTGGAGTACCAGTGAAGACTTAACCCAATAATGAAGGAAGTGATGAAGAAAGAGGTAATGAAATGGTTGAATGTCAGCATTATCTATGTCATTTTGGATTCACAATGGGTTAGCCCTATCCATCTTGTGCCTAAGAAAGGAAGAATCACTATGGTCGCAAATGAGAAAGGAGAGACAATTACTTCAAGGACAACTATTGGGTGGCATGTGTGCATTGATTATAGAAAACTGAACAAAGCCACCCGGAAGGATCATTTCCCTTTACCTTTTGTGGACAAAAGCTAGATAGGATTGTCAAATATGACTTTTATTATTTCTTGGATGGTTGCTCTGAGTACAATCAGATAGTAATTGTACCAGAGGATCAAGAGAAGACCACCTTCACTTGTCCATATAGGACGTATGTATTTCAGAGGATGTCGTTTGGTTTGTGCAATGCACCAGCCACCTTTCAAAGATGTATGATGGCAATTTTTGTAGATATGATTAAAGACATCATGGAAGTGTTTTTGAATGATTTTTCTATGTTTGGTGCTACATTTGATAGATGCTTGTTTAATTTGGAAAATGTTCTCTCCTATTGTGAGGAGAAGAACTTAGTACTCAATTGGGAGAAATGCCACTCCATGGTCCTGGAGGGCATTGTTTTGGGTCACAAAATTTCTGTTAATGGTCTTGAGGTTGACTAGGCAAAAATTCAAGTCATTGAGAATTTGGAACCCCCTACATCTATTCGATAAGTGCGTAATTTTTTGGGACAAACTGGTTTTTATCATAGATTTATTAAGAACTTATCTCAAATCACTCGCCCCTTGTGCAGTTTGCTTGAGAAGGAAGTCGAATTCAACTTCACAGTTAAATGTGTTGATTCAATACATTAAAGAAGGCTCTCGTATTCGCTCCTATTATGTTTATGCCAGCCTGGGGGAAGACTTTTGGAATAATGTGTGATGCCAGTGATTATGCTATTGGGGTCGTATTGGGATAGAGACGCGATAAGATGTTCAGAGCTATATACTATGCAAGCAATACGTTAGATGATGCTCAAAAGAATTATACTACTACCAAGAAAGAGTTACTAGCTGTTGTCTTCACATGTGACGAGTTTCGATCATACATTGTGGGTTCCCATGTCAAGGTCTTCATCGATCATGCTGCTATTCATCAGCACTTCACAAAAAAGGATGCAAAACCTCAACTAATAAGATGGATTTTATTGCTACAAGAGTTTGATACAGAGGTGATAGATAAAAAAGGTACAGAGAATGTTGTAGTTGATTACTTGTCTCGCATATCCAATGAAGCAGTTCATGATCCAAAGAACATAGTCGAATTTTTTGCCAATGACCACCTCTTGATTGTTAGTGACAGCGCACCATGGTACGCAGATTTTGCCAATTATAAGGCTACTGGCACTACTCCACCAGATTTGTGTCATAGTCGCCTCAAGCGCGTTATACATGAAGCCAAGTTCTATCTTTGGAATGATCCCTTTCTCTATCGGAGGTATGTTGATAAAGTGGTTTGTTGTTGCTTTCTGGAAGCGGAATTGAACAAAGTCCTTCATGACTGCCATACTTCACCCTATAGCGGTCATTATGACCATCAATGTATGGCAAGGCGTGTTCTTGAGAGCAGATTTTATTGGCCGAGTATGCTGAAGGATGCCTATCAACTTGTGAAGACATGCAAAGTGTGCCAGAAACAGGACAACATTTTAAGGAAAAATGAGATGCCTTTTACATCTTTTGTGGAAGTTAAATTATTTGATGTATGGGGCATATACTTCATGGGATCCTTTCCACCATTGGATGGAAAACAATATATACTGCTTGTTGTCGATTATGTCTTTAAATGGGTTGAACCAATGGCCACATCCAAGAATGACGGCAGAGTTGTGTTGAAGTTCCTTTCTTGCAACGGTTTTTCTCGTTTTGGCGTACCTAGAGCGATTGTGAATGATGACAGTACACATTTCTGCAATAAAATTTTTAACAACCTTCTTACCAAATATGGAGTGCGACACAAGGTTGCTTTGTTTTAGCATTTGTAGATGAATTGGCAAGTTGAAGTGTCTAACCGAGAGATCAAGGCAATATTGCAAAAGCTAGGTGGAACAAACTGTCAGGGTTGGGCCTTGAAACAAGATGATGTACTGTGGGCATATTTAACAGCCTTTAAGATTTCCATTGGCATGTCTCTGTATCAGTTGTTGTATGGGAAGTCATGTCATATGCCTTGTAAATTAGAGCATCAAGCTTACTGGCCAATAAAGAAGTTGAATTTTGATGCGAAGGCCTAAGGGGAAAACCGTCTACTTCAACTAGTAGAACTTTAAGAGTTTTGCTGCGATACTTTTGAGAACAACACTATCTATAGAGAAAGAACAAAGAGGTGGCATGACAAGCTCATATAGAAGAAAGACTTAGAACCCGGCGAACAAGTACTATAGTTTAGTTCAAGACTATGGTTGTTTCCTAAAAAACTTAAATCTTGTTGGTCAAAACCTTTCCTTGTTACACAAGTGTTCCCGTATGGCATAGTGGAGGTTCAAAGCTTGATGGATGGCCATAAATTCAAAGTGAATGGTCAGAGATTGAAGATATTTTATGGCGGGCCAAAACAGATGGTGGAGCTAGTAGAACTTCAAGACTGACGCGTTGTATCCTCGTCGAGCTAATGATGTTAAACACAACGCTAAGTGGGAGGCAATCCACTATTGATTTCTATTTATTTATTTATTTTTGCACTCACTTCGTTTATACATTTTCCTTTTTCTAGGATGCATGTAGATGTTAAAGTTTGATTTCGTAAGTTCTTAGCCTCATAAGGTTTAGGACTAAGTTAAAAAAGGGGGGAGGAAAGAAAGAAATCTTTTTTTTTTGTTTCTATTTATCGCAGTCCACAGAACACATCTATTCTATGTACCATAGCCTACAAAAAGGCATCAACAATCACTTGTGCAATTACCGTGGTCCACAGAATGCTATATCATGTGTACCGCAATCACTAGAAGGCACCTTTAAGGCACACATGAAATTATCGTGGTCCACAAAAGGGTATAGTTATGTGGACCGCAGTATCCAGAACGCCTATTTTTGTAGCATCATGTGTAATGTGGTCCACAACACTATACAACTCTATGGATCGCAGTCAGCAAAAAATAAAAAAAATTTGAAATAAAACATTTCATGCAATTACCGCAATAATTCAAGCACGGACCGCGGTAATTACGTCCTTTTTAAGACAGATTGCGGTCATTATTTGCATTTTGCTCCGAAAAATTTCTGAGTTTTCTTTGTGACTTTTGGTTTCTCACATGGTTCTAAGCTTCTTTTTCTTCCTCTTTCAGCTCAAATGCAAGTGTTTTTACTTGATTTTCCCTTATTTCTTTGCCTTAATCTTATATTTAGGATTGTTTTAGGATTTAGATTTCATTGTTCATGCTTTAGATTTCCTTCTTCCCCAAAGCTTTTCAAAATCTTTTCTTTATCCATCAACTTTCTGAATGATTGCCAGAGATTTTGGCATTAAGGGACCTGCAAACTCATTATAGATGTTGGCTTTTGGATGTTGTTTCCCTTATTTGAATACGTTAAAGACTGATGCTATTGAGCATTTATGATTCTTTTACAATGCTTTGGGTGTTGGATGTTTTTGATAGACTACCTGCAGTACTTGCTATGGTTAGGATCTTAGGACTAATTTTACTATTGCACATGGATTTTTCAATTATTATTTCTGGTAACTAATCTTATAGAAGATATGTGACCTTTGTTCTATTACAGTTCAATGTCCATGTTCTTTTATATTGATTGAAGTTTTCCTTGCTTACTAATTTTATTTTTGCAGGCGTCCTCGAATGAAACACCCTGCATCTAAAAGGAAAGAGCCCACACCTCCTCCACCCCCTATGGACCAAACACACTTCTAAACTGCGGCAGCAAAACAGTGGTTCAACCTTATTAGATCCAACTGACATCTCATTCCAGAGCAGGGCATCATCTTGATGCAGGAAGAGCGCGAGCTTGGCATCGATATTATTGTCGCTACTCGCCATTGGGAATGACTGATTCAGGCACTATCCACTATTGTCATCCCACTCGTGCAAGAATTCTATGCAAATGTAGTTGACAAAGATGGCATTGCAGTTTGGGTCTAAAGGAAGTGGGTCCAATTTAGTTTAGCAGCCATCAACGAGGTGTACAGACTCCCAGCAGACTCTCCAGACGAGTACTACACTTTATTACCACATTTTGATCCGAATGATGTGCTAAGGACATTGTGTGTTGACAGCGCCTCATGGATTTGTTGTAATGATAAGCCATTCAACCTCGTGAAGACTATGTTCTTGGACGCCTGCCAAGGTTTGGCTTTATCTTGTTTGCGCTAACCTTCTTCCCTCTTTGGCTATTAACAGGGTAACAGTAGAGAGGGCAGTTCTGGTTTATTGCATTATGAAGGAGCTCTCGATCAATGTTGGGACCATTATCTCCAGTTTCATTCGGTCTGCCATTGACAAAACCAATACGGGACTACTCCATCCTACCCTCATTACAAAACTGTGCAAACAAGCTGGGGTAGTTTGCGAGCAGAACGAGCCCCTGCTGAAGATGAAAGACCACATAGCTGTGAAGATGCTTACTTCCATACTTGCTAAGATGCGCAGGGCCTCTATAAAGTCTCCACAGTCTTTAGCTAATCCCACATGCACTGCAATGTATCCTACTCTTTCTACTACCTACCACCTTCCTCTTCTGCTACTGCTGCTGAGCCATCTTCATCAACTACACTGCTTTCTGATCCTCATGTTTTTATGCATTAGTTGGCCTACATAACCCAATGGTTATATCGCACTGATCCGACCATGGCACAAGCTAATCCTCTTCCTACCTGTTGCATGCCTTACATGACTATGACATGTTGTGTGCCTCCAGCCCCTTCGACTCCGCCAATTGTTGATGATGATTATGATGGAGGGGACAACAACTACTAGATCACTGAGGTTGAAGTTTTTGGGGAGGATTTTTTATTTCTATTTTTCTCTATTTGCTTCAAATTTTATTGCGTAGACAGTGTATAATTACTTTTGATGTGTTGACTCTCTCTATCATTAATACATGTGTTTAGAATCCGTGTAATCTTCATACTAACTTCTCTATTTTTGGATTCATGTTCTTGATGTGAACTCTTCATCTAATGAGAATCAATGTGCTCTTGCGGACAAGGCACTATTCAAGTTTGGGGGTGCACACCGCTTCGACATGTTAGGTTTAGTTGTTAGTTTTCTTTTAATTTCATATTTGTTTTTCTTTCTTATTGCTTTGCTTTGCAAACTTTAGAAGCATGTTAGGAGCATATAGTATGAGTCACTTAGGCTAGATCATCCATGCCATATTTTTTTTGAAAATTTTCACTGAGTGTCTTATGAAATTGAAAATTCCTCTAGTGCGATGAGACAAAGAACTAGGATATGTTCAAATAGTCTGCGTGCTTAGATTGTCCAAAATTTGACTTTGACAGAACCATGTAGTCTCAAGTAAATTGAGAATTCGAAAATAGAGGAACGTAAGGAGAGGAAACTAAACCACAAGTGGAGAAAATTTCCCACAAACTCTTGAAATAATCAAATGTATTTTGAACACTACTTAAGAATGATTCTAGTAGGAAAATGAAGTAGGCCATCTTTGTTTGAGTCATAGCCTAAAGGTCGATTCCAACATTTATAATCCTTTGCAGCCCATTTTGAACCTTATAGCATGTTCTTGTTACGATCCTAAACATAACATAAACACTCCATCTTTGATGAATATCTTAGGTGGACCTATTTGTGTGCACTCATGGTTTTAATACAGCCCATGCTAATGACTGGAAAGAGGGAGGGGATGCTAACGTTGAAATACATATGTTTTTAATTTTAGTTTTGATTTTTGTATTAAAAAAAGAAGAAAAGAAGTTATAATTATTTGTTATTTCAGCATTTTCAAAATAGTTGAATTTTCTACTTTTGTATGAGTATACATGTGGATACAATTTGGAGTGCACGGGATGAAATAAGTTTGGGGGAGGTATAAAACAATGTTGTGAGCATGAGCAACGAAAACCAGGGATTGAACAAAAGAATCAAGTTATATTGAGAAAATCAAACAAGCTAGGTGGGTATATTGTTATGAGTGTACACTTGAGTTAGAATGAAATTCCTATTACACTTGTACCTTGAGCCAAGCCACGTTACAACCTAGAGAAAAAGACCTATGATCCCTCCTATAATTTGGACTGAGTAGAAGATAGATAGAGGAAAGAATTGAGAGAGTTTGTGCACTTACGTATTAGGTGAGGATTTCTATGAGTGGGATGACGTCTATAAACCACCTACAAAGTCTAGGAAGATTGAGATACTAATAGATAAGAGGGTCAAGTTAAGGAAGAATGGAGGATGAACGAAAAATGTAGACAATTTGAATAGCCTTAGGAATGTGTTAATGAGTCATAAACTATAGGAATGGAAGATTGAGGTTATAATGATAGGTAAAAATGAATTTACTTCTATATGGCATGGTGTGTTAGTTTAGATTAGAGTCATTGTTTGGGGACGAATAATAGTCTAAGTTTGGGGATATTTGTTAGTTGCATAATAGTTTGACATTAGTACAAGTTGTTTTATTGCATTCTATAAGAATTTTGGGGAGAATTAGACTCATTTGTGTATGATTAGTAGCATGAGCATTTAGAATAGGAATCACATGTTTCATTGCATTTCAACATCATTTTTATGGTTTACAACATTTCTATGAGAAAATGATGTCTGGGGAAGGATTTTTAGTGTGGTGCAGGTTTTAGGATGAAGCCAAAAGAGAATCATAACATGTAGAGGTAAAGAAAAATAGAAATCAAACAAAAGCAAAAAATTACTACGGTAGGAGAACCGAAAACCGAGGTAGCCGAAGGAAGACAAAAATAAAAAACAACTCACTAGTTACCGCGATCAGTGGTTCAGTGACCACAGTAGCCATATTGTGATCAGAATGCAAGAAACGCTTATTGCAGTCCACAGAATGGTGGAAATTCACGTTTTTACTGAGGAACGATGCTGATCGTGGTCATTGACCATGGTAACACGATTAATTATTGGGTTTCTTATATTTTTAGGGTTTTTTTTAGTGCAGTCCTATAAATAGAAAAAGGGATTAGAGTCTGAGGATACCTAATTCGAAAATCCCTAATTGTGACGGCTCAAAAGGAGAAAACTACGAAGACTAAGAAGGGATTGAAGATTTAGAGGTCAAGCTTTGAGTATGTCTATTTTTATTCATTCCTCTTTGATGTTTGCATTTGATTCAATGTTGAGCTAGTGAGTTTTAGTGTCTAGGATGTAAATCTCCAATGTATGAACCTGAGATTTCTTATTCAAGTAATTGAGTTCAATGCATTATTTTATATTGTGTGTACTTAATGGTTAATGTTTACTAGCCATGAACATTATGAGTTCAAACTATTATCATGATATAGACCTAGATTGTTTGATTGACCTGAAGGTTGTTAAATGTTAATGGGTTGCATGAGATTACCACTCACACAGCATTAGGTTGTTGATTATATGCCTCGGAAGAGGATATTAAGAGACGAGACTAATAAGAATCGAGATACCTTGGGAGAGGGCTTTAATGGTGAGTGTTATGACTCATAATGCAGGGACTTAATGATCTGAAATAGAAATCACATGGCATACAAAAGAGTTTACTATCTTAGACAGCTTTTCCTAATAGTTTTTAAAATAGATTTTTATTACCTTTGATAGTTTAGGTTCTTATTTAGATTTTAACAATTCAAACCCTATCTAGAGCCTTGATAAAGTGAAAGCTAACATTAAATTGGTATTTGAGATAATTAAGTTAAATTTTGTTCCCTAAGGACGATATCCTGTCTCACCGGTTATTACTATTGTGAACTCGTATACTTGTGGGGTTGTCAACAAGCCTCCACTTGTGCATCGCTTACAGACAGTTGAATAGGGCGACTATAAAGAATAAATACCTTTTTTCTCGGATTGATGATTTGCTTGATTAGCTAAAGGGTGCTAGAGTATTCTCGAAGATTGATTTACGTTTGGGGTACCATTAGTATGTGTTAGGGAAGAGGATATACCAATGACAACTTTTCGAACTCGCTATGGGCACTATGAGTTCCTAGTTATGCCATTTGGCGTAATGAATGCCCCAGCGATCTTCATGGACTTGATGTAGTAGGTGTTCAGGTTTTATCTTGATCAGTTTGTGATAATATTCATTGATGACATTCTAATCTACTTGAGGTCTAGAGAGGAGCATGCAGAACATCTTAGAGTAGTCTTACAGATTTTGAAGGAACACCGCTTGTATGCAAAGCTGAGTAAGTGTGACTTCTGGTTAACAAAGGTTAAGTTTTTGGGTCATGTGGTTGGAGCCAAGGCTATTATTGATTGGCCTAAACCCACCATAGTGATCGAGATTCGTGGTTTCCTGGGTTTAGCAGGTTACTATCAAATATTGGTACAGAATTTCTCTTGTATCGCAACACCGATGACTAAGCTAACCCAGAATAATGTACCTTTTGTATGGACCGATAACTGTGAGCATGCCTTTTTGGAGCTTAAATAATGGTTGACAGCTACGCCAGTTATTGTTTTGTCATAACTTGGTTAAGAGCTGGTGATTTATACTGATGCATCAGGATTAGGCCTTGGTTATGTGTTGATGCAAAATGATAGGGTAATTGCTTATACTTCCTAACAGTTAAAAGTTCATGAAAAGAATTACCTTGTCCATGATCTAGAACTAGCAGCTACTGTTTTCGCGCTCAAGATTTGGCTTCATTATCTTTATGGTGAAGGATTCACATTGTATTCAGATCACAAGAGCCTTATCTATTTTCTCATAATCTTAACATGAGGTAGAGGAGGTGGATGGAATTACAAAAGGATTATGACTTTAATATTGAATACCATCCTAGAAAGGCTAATGTGGTGGCTGATGCACTTAGTAGGAAACGGGTCGAGACCACCTGTATGGCTAAAAATATAGCTTAGGAGGGGAGGATGATTGATTTCGTGATAGTAACTAGAGTCAGTGCACAGATGAGAGCCCAGCCGGTTCTGCTAGATGAGATTATGGAGGTGCAACCTCGTGATGTTGATAATGTGATATTCTTGGAGTAGGCGGATGATATTTCTCATGTTGAGTGGTCGATTGATATTGATGGTGCATTGAGGTTTATGGGTCGATTGTGGGTACCGAATGACCCTTGACTGAGACAGGGACTGCTAGCAGAGCTACACCGTTTGAGGTATACCATTCACTCAAGTACCAATAAGATGTATCAGGATGTTTGGCATACTTATTGGTGGCTGGAGATAAAGCGAGACACAGCAGCCTTTGTGCAGAGATGTGACACGTGCTAACAGGTTAAAGTTGAGCAACAGAGACTTGATGGTTTATTACAACCCTCGACTATTCTCGAGTGGAAATGGAAACATATTACTATAAACTTTAGGATTACCTCGGACTCAGCAAAGACGCCATAGTATTTGGATTATTGTGGACAAACTGACTAAGTCTGCTCATTTCCTCCTAATTCATATTAGAGATTTGGTTGAAAGACTGGGTCAACTGTATATTCACGAGATCATGAGATTACATGGGGTTCTAGTGTCCATAGTGTTTGATAAAGATGCTCAACTTACATCCCAGTTTTGGCAGAGCCTACAGAGTCAGCTGGGAACTAAAGTAAACTTGAACACAACCTTTTATCCACAAACTGATGGTCACTTTGAGAAAGTGATCCAGATTTTGTAGGATATGCTCTGTGCATGCATCCTTTATTTTGGTGCTAGTTGGGAGGATTATTTGGTGTTTTATGAGTTCGCATATAATAACAGCTACTAGGCGAGTATCGACATGGCATCATTTGAAACATTATATGGCCAATCTTGCCAATTGCCAACTTGTTGGATCGAGATTGGTAACATAGCAATTTTCGGCCCTAGTTTTGTTAGGAGCAAAATGAGAAAATTTAGCAGATTTGTCAGAACATGAAGGCAGCTCAGGATAGATAGAAAAGTTATGCAAATAACTGAAGGAAGGCCCTTGAGTTTGATATCGGTGATCATGTACTCCTTCAAATTTTCCCTCGAAAGGGGCAGACTTGGTTTGGTATTTCAAGGAAACTTGCTCCAAGATATATTGGACCTTTTGCTATTTTTGAGAGAATAGGCCCTGTGGCATACCAACTGGCATTACCACCTCCATAAGCGGGAGTATACAACATGTTTTATGTGTCGATGTTGAGGAAATCCTACCTGATCCCTCGCACGTTATGATTTGGAGACATGTTGAGTTGCAAGAGGATTGTACATATGATGAGGCTCCAGCAGCTATTATTGATTGAGCCGTGAAGAAACTATGCAACAAGGAGATATTGATGGTACATGTACTGTTGACAACCCCGCAAGTATATGGGATCGCAATAGTAATAACTAGTGAGACCAGATATCGTCCTCAAAGAATGAAGTTTAACTTAAGTATTTCAAATCCTAATTTAATGTTAGCTTTCATTTTATCAAGACTCTGGTTACGTTTGAATTGCTAAAATCTAAATAAGAACCTAAACTATCAAAAACAATAAAAATCTATTTTGAAAAGTATTTGGAAAAGCTGTCTAGGATAGTAAAACCCGTTGTATGCCTTGTGCTTCCTATTTTAGATCATTAAGTTCTTGCATTATGAGTTATAGAACTTGCCATTAAAGCCCTCTCCCGAGGTACCTCAATTCCTATTAGTCTTGTCTCATAATACCCTCTTCCAAGGCACATAATCAATAACCTAATGTTACGTGAGTGGTAATCATGTGCAACCCCCTAAACCTCCGATCAATCAACTAATCTATGTCTATATTATGATAATCCAACCATTAAACCTCTCTTCCGAGTAAGTTTAATAGTTTGAACTCATAATGTTCATGACTAGTAAACATTAAGCATTCAGCACACACAATATAAAATAATGCATTGAAATCAATTACTTGAATAAGAAATCTCAGGTTCATACATTGGAGATTTACATCCTAGACATTAAAACTAATTAACTCAACATTGAATCAAATGCAAACATCAAAGACGAATGAATAAAAATGGACATACTCAAAACTTGATCTCTAAATCTTAAATCCCTTCTTAGTCTTCTTAGTTTTCTTCTTTTGAGCCGTCACAATTAGGGATTTTCGAATTAGGTATCCACAGACTCTAATCCCCTTTTCTATTTATAGGCCCACACTAAAAAGACCCCAAAATATAAGAAACCTGGTAATTAATCGTGTTACCGTGGTCAGCGTCATCTCTTAGTAAAAACACAGATTTCCACCATTCTGTGGACTGTGGTAAGCCTATCTTGCATTCTGATCACATTCTAGTTACCGCAGTTACTGGACTACAACTGCGGTAACCAATGAGTTGTTTTTTTTCTTTGTCTTCCTTCGAATACCTCGGTTGTCAGTTCTCCTACTGTAGTAATTTGTTACTTTCCTTTGATTTCCACTTTTCTTTACCTCTACATGTTGTAATTCTCTCTTGGCTTTATCCTAAAGCTGCACCACACTAAAAATCCTTCCCCAAACAGATTTTCTCAGAGAAATGTTGTAAACCATCAAATCAATATTGAAATGCAATGAAACATATAATTCCTATTTTGAATGTTCATGCCCCTAATTAGGCACAAATATGTCTAATTTTCTCCTAACCCCTAAACTTAGACTATTGTTCGTCCTCGAACAATGATTCTAATCTAAACTGACACACCATGCCATATAGAAGTAAATTCATTTCCACTCATCATTGTAACCTCAATCTTCCATTCCATAGTTTATGACTCATTAACATGTCTATAAGGCTATTCAAATTGTCTACATTTTCAGTTCATCTTCCATTCTTGCTTAGCTTCACCCTCTCATCTATCAGTATCTCAATCTTTCTAGACTTTGTAGGTGATTTATAGGCGCCATCCCACTCATAGAAATCTTCTCCTAATACCTAAGTATAGACACCCTCTCAATTCTCTCATCTATCTATCTTCTACGCAGTTCAAATTATAGTAGGGATCAAAGGTCTTTTTCTCTAGGTTGTAACGTGGATTGGCTCAAGGTAAAAGTGTAATAGGAATTTCATTCTAACTCAAGTGTATACTCATAACAATATACCCACCCAACTTGTTTGATTTTCTCAATATAACTTGATCCTTCTGTTCAATCCCTTCTTTTCTTTTCTCATGTTCACAACATTGTTTTATACTTCCCCCAAACTTATTTAATCCTGTGCACTCCAAATTGTATCCACATGTATACTCGTACAAAAGTAGAAAGTTCAGCTATTATTGACAATGATGAAATAACAAATAATTATAACTCTTTTTTTCTTTCTTTTTTTTTATTTTTTAAAATAATACAAAAATCAAAACTAAAATTGAAAACATATATATTTCAATGTTAGCATCCCCTCCTTCTTTCACGCCATAAGCATGGGTTGTATTAAAACCATGAATGCATACAAATAGGTCCAACTGAGATATTCATCACAGATAAAGTGTTTATATCATGTTTAGGATTGTAACAAGAACAGGCTATAAGATTCAAAATTGGCTGCAAAGGATTATAAATGTTGGGATTGGACTTTAGGCTATGACTCAAACAAAGATGGCCTACCTCATTTTCTTACTATAATCATTCCTAAGTAGTGCTCAAAATAGATTTGATTATTTCAAGAGTTTGTGGGAAATTCTCTCCACTTGTGGTTTGGTTTTCACTCCTCACTTTCCTTAGTTTTTGGAGTCTCAATTTACTTAAGACTACAGGGTTCTGTCAAAATCAAATTTTGGACAATCTAGGCACATAGACTAATTGAACATACCCTAGTTCTTTCCCTCATCACACTAGTTTTCAATTTTATAGGTCACTTAGTGAAAATTTTCAAAAAAAGTATGGCATGGATGATCTAGTCTAAGTGACTCATACTATATGTTCCTAACATGCTTCTAAAGTATGCAGAGCAAAACACTAAGAAAGAAAAACAAATATGAAATTAAAAGAAAACTAACAACTAAACCTGAAATGTCAAAGCGGTTCGCACCCCCAAACTTGAATAGTGTCTTGTCCTCAAGAGCACAGTAATTCTCATAAGTTTAAGAGTACATGTTAGTTGCATAGCAGATTAATTATATTATACGTATTTTATGTATAATGTGCATTAATATAATAGAAAATGTAGTGTATTTACTCATATTTAGTATAATATGCATTTAGA
>JAJIYU010001438.1:0-35810 GCA_030144865.1 Tinospora cordifolia | reverse complement strand
GGCATCATATTTTCTGGCCAATGAAATAACTTAAAATTTACTTTTATATGTTTTACAAACTGCTATTATTACAATCCATTTGCAATATATATGTATATATCATATTCATGAGAGTCGTATTAAAGTTGACATTTTTTCTTTCTTAGTTGATGCGTCTTGAATTAAATCTATGCACACTAGCAGTATTATACTTAATAATCAATGGACAGGTTTGATTTCGTTGTTATTGCTTTCGTACAAACAACAAGTATAAATTAATGAAATAAGAATAGTGTAAAAAGAATAAAAAAATGTCAACCTATGTATTCTGATTGCACATGATGTTCAATTTCTCATTTTGCATGTATTATTACGACCTATATTGGAAAATGATACATGTAGCACAATACAAATAAAACTAGCATTAAATGAATGTGCGTGCTGAATATTTTGATCTTAATTATATATGTGCTCATGGTTTATGGGAACTACTTACTGATTATTTACAATATTTATGCTTATGCCTTGTCTACTTAATGTATTGATAATTTTGATGCATGATAGTTGTATAGCTAATTATCATTCATGTGGGAGAATTGAATCCTCATAATCCAATGCATTAATATTCTTGATATTATTACATTGATTAATGTTGACCAAAGTGACTTAATTGATAAAATTTTAATAATAATTGAGTTGGAACAATTTATTAAAAAAAAAGGATTATGTTGGTGTTTAGTGAGATAAACAATGATCAATTCCAAAGGTTCACTAAGTTCGTCCAACTAAATAGACTGGGATAATTAATATATCTTTTCAAAGGAGTGAATTTATAATTATATTATGTCACGTATGATTAATTAGCTTCATTTAGTGAATAATATTTTTACTAGTGGGAGGCCAACATAAATATAATCTTGACCCAAACGACAAATTATTTTATGTGATATTGATCCCTTTCAAAGTTAATTATTTGAGGCATGTTAATTAGTTCTGAAAAATTTGAATGACTTTTTCTTTAATTAAATCGTTTAGTTATATGGCCTTATTATTTATTGTATGTGATGTTTATTACTTATTATTTATACAGGTGGATCGATACCATGTGTGAAAACCTAAACTGGGTCTAATTTTTCGAATTAAAGACATGAATTTTATTTAATTTAGGCCTAGGAGACTTAGCCTTTAGAATAGCTAAACTACCTCAAATTACAATTATTAGTAGTATAGAGGTTAAAATAGAATGAGAACTGTTGGGAGAAATCTAACCATTTAAATTTAATGTTCATAAAGAATAATATTTTTAAGTAAATTAGAGCAATCACTCTTGACGTGCAATTGCCTAAGCATTACCTTAAAGCCTTAGAGGAACACTTTATTGTTTTTACCAAATCAATGGCTACCAATCTAATGTCACAACCTATACATTGTATTATTTAACAATTTATTTACTTCATCATGATTAATGTTATCTAGTGCACTTTATGATAACTGATTGAGATATGGTAATGGCATATCATGCCCGACTTTTGGTAAATCCCATGATTATTATTTAATGTTAATTTATCTTGTTGCATTTACTATACCTAAGGGCATTTTTATAATTAGGACTAGGTGTGGTTAGGTGATCAGATGTTGTGGTGTTACATTAACAATGAATTATTATAATGTTTATTTACAAGTTCAAGACAAACCTATCATTTTACATAGGATGGATGAACCATGCATCATTTTTTAAGAGAATGGGTGAAAATATACTAACAATATCTTAAATGTTTCTTTTAAATACGTAAAACAGTTACTCTAAAGCACAAAATTCTACAATTTCAAATAATACGATCAAGATGTGAATAATTAATGCTCTTGGAAATCTATCAACCATATACCATTCAAGTGTCCAAATTGGTTATGCAATGACTGTTTAAAATCACATGAATGATATGATTGATACTCTAAAATGCTAAAATAAGTTTTTTTTTATTATTATGTGTAAAATAAGTTTGATTAGTAAAACACATTTAGATAACTACTAGTAAGTTTAAAATATGTCTTCAAAATCAAAAGCAATATTTTGAGCTAATATGTTGAAAATCACTTTTCCATGCATTAAAATATGTATTCTTATGATTAAATGACATAAGTTAAATAGATTAAAATAGTTGATTAAGCACTATAAAAAATATTAATCGATTAAATATACAATAAATCAATGATGATGAAAATATTGAAAATATTTTGATAAAATAAAAATTATGATTGCAAGAATGGAATGGATTAAAATAAATGAGTAATATGAAATAAGCGAGAGGTTACAAATATATTGTTCGGGTTCTTTTAAGCTTTCATCCATTGTTCATTACGCCAACACTTGTCTAATCTTTAATTTTGACTTTATTTGATCCACTTGATTGAATTTGTACAATTTAAATCTTGTATTATTTATTTGATTTATCTTAATGCTGAAAAATACTTAATAAAATTGTTAGCAACGAATAATAAGCAACAAAACTTTGAAAAAAGACTGAGTGAAAGACCATTTAGGTTAACAATAAATCAATTATAACTTCTGTCTTATAGCTAAAAGAATAAATTATAAAATTAATCAAATTTATGTTTGATGGAAATTATTTCTCCATTAATCCTTGCATATTCTTTAAAATATCTTATATAATTTTATTAATGCTGCAAAAACCTTGGAGCTGAACTCAATTATTTAGTGCATGTCACTTGAACTAAAACCTTGTTGGTCTAGTTATTTAACTTAATTCATTTGCACTTGCGTTTAGGCATTTAAATTGTGTAGACATTAGTAATTTAAGAGTTTAATGGCCCATTAGAGTGACCACGATAGGTTACATAGTTATGCTTTTTAAGATATAATGTGGGCACCACCTTGTGACGTGTAAAAACCCAAAAGAGAATTGTTTTTTTCTTTTCTTTTCTTTTCTTTATATATATATATATATATATGATGAGTCTATTGCTGATTTACTCCAAAAGGTATTTTATAAATAAAGTTGTGATCCTTAGATGCACTATTTCTTTTATTTATTCTAAGAAATTAGGGTTTTTTTTTAGAGCTATCCCATCACTTTAAAGATTCCCGTGTTTGACATAGGGCAATATTGAGGATAAAAATAAGAATTCTGAAGAACCTTTTGTTTGACATACTATTTTCATTTTTAAGAAGTAAAATTTTTTATCTAAGACAAAAGATGATTTGCATGGGGTCCACTTGCCTTGCAGGATAGAATTAGGTTAAATAATTATGTAAGATTGGATAATATAGGATATCAATAAGTTAATCCAATGTTTGGTGGTATATTTAAATAACAACAAATATTAATTAAATTTTTATTTAAATTAAATTTAAATTCAAATTTGTAAATAAAAAAGCAAAAACGAACATTCTTAAAAGAAATACAGATGATGATGATGATGATGATGAAAAAAGTAAAAATGAAGATAAAGTACAAGAATATGAGCATTAAGAAGATGAACAATAAGATATAGATGGAGAAGAGCATATGAAGAAGAAGAAGAAAAATAAATTGCCAATCATGAGAAACAAAACCAAAAGATTGGATTCTTTTCGGGATCTTAGGGGATTAAAGTGGTGGCTTAAGATATGATATATTGTATACAATAGTCTCTAAAACACTTGTCAGGACCCCTTCCCTAGGTCGAAGGGCAGCCCAACTGACATAGTAACTCAATGAAATCACTCATCGAGTCAAGTTTGTTCAATCACTATTGAGCATTTCAAACTACAATCCAAAGTAACATCAAAATAATTTTAGCATGTTCATCAAGTGAAGTGTAAGAGTAGACAAAATATTATAGTTAAGTCTATAAGCAAGTAACACCCTTTCATACAATAGAAGTTTTCTACCATGGATTACATATTGTCTTGTTTAAAAAATATACAATTGACCATTAATTGCATATATACAAGTGATCAACTTCGAACAAAACCAAGAAAAAAGAAAGGAACCACCAAGGGAGCTAGGCTATAACCATCGATGAGCTTGAAATGTTAGTAGAGTAATGAGCCTAAATTTCAACATAGCTCAGTGAGTAATAAATCCAGCATATTACTTATAACCAGAATGCCAAAAATAGTGCATGTATGAACAGTAAGGATGAAACAGTGCTTGAAAACATGGCATGTAGTAAAAGCAGTTATAAATAATGTAATAGTTAAAGAAGATTATTTTGAATACATGCTAGTTGAAAGCTATATCTAGACTAGGGTTTCAAATCACAAATCCAATCCTATGGTCATCATTTTAGCAGGTTATGAGTCAGGCATACCGACCACTCAAGCAGGTTATGAGCTAGGCGTATTCCTCGAATACCTTAACCATGCGCTCGGTCCTCAAGTGTCGTTACTCGAGCAGGTCAGAAGCTAGACACACTAATCATATGCCCTAACTCTATGCTTAGACCTCAAGTCTAAGTCCTATCACATCACGCACCTTGACCCCACGTTCGGACCTCAAGCTTATGACCTCATTATTGGTGTACATCTATATATACTTCAAAACAAATTTGTTGTAGCTCAAATCAGATGAAAATATTCAACCTATGTCATTTCACTCATGTTTTATGCAAGGAATACAAGTTAAAGTAATACCTAAATTAAATTACTCAACTCGGGTCTCGCGTTTAGCCCAGTCCTGCAATATACACTTTGATCTGCATTATTTAAACCTAATGTTAGTTTCTTTTGTAAAACATTAGCTCAATTCTAGTTCCACTGTCCTAACCAATCTCGATCAATTAGGTTTAATTTGGTCCAATTTGGTCAAACTTGGTCAACTAGTTCAACTTGGTTAAAATTGGTCAACATGGTCAATTTTAGTCAAATTTGGCCAACATGGGATCAATTTGGTCAAATCATGTCAATATGGGGTCAATTTGGTCAAAATTTTTAATTTTTCATACTTAGCTAAATTCAAGTTACATAGTCTCTATTACACAATATATTTTATGATTTTTCTGCAATCAAAACGTGCATTAGATTGATGTCAAACTTTCTCGATTTGATCTACATTTTCTAACTATTTACCTTAATTTTAGTTTGTAATTTTCCAATTTCATTAGATAGGATTTTAAGGGGTTATCAGTCCCCTTCAATTCTAGAATTTCATATGACAAGCAGTCACATTTCATCTTAATTGACCTACTTGCCTATATCGAATTTGGACAAAATTTGGTACACTTATATAAGGGATATCCAGTAAGGTCTCCAACAAATTTCAGCTCGAAACAGTAAGATTTGTTTAGTCAATTGATTCCCAAAAGTTTCAGCTATGCAACAGATATCCCTATGTTTATGTGTTTTAATTTCAAGTATTGTTTTCCCCCATTAAATATCTAATTTAAAGGTTATTTTCTACACCTCTTGTATGTATTTAGGTCACAAAAACATACCCTATCAAAACATATTCGAATCAGTAAGGAAAAATGATCAAAATCCTCCTCATACATATCCTCAAACATATGGCATGCATTCGATACAACTCTAAATTTTTTCAAGTATCAGAGCACCTAGGTAACATAGATAACTTGACATACATAGTAAATCACGAACATAGAAGCTTGTGGAAAGAAATTTATATCGTCTTATAGCCTTAAGTACCAAGATCACGCACCCCAAATTTGAGCTCTAACAGACTCCTCTAACCACTTCAAAAATTACTCCAAAATTACCTCCATGATTAGTTTCTATTGTAACATGTTATAACGAACCCACTTTGACACCTTGTAAATCACAACCACAAGGTAGTTTCTATTTTCTAATGATTGGAACTTGAAACTAACATATCAAAGATGGGGAAGGAAGGTTTTATGTCAAGAAATGATCAAGAAACGTCCATAGAAACACTCCTCCAAAACTGGAACCAGCTACTCTCTCAACAGTTCCAGATTTCAACTATGTCAAGTATTCCACCATGATGACCATTTATCTCTCCAATGGCTATGAGATTGGATCAAGGAAATGCAGGGTCTTAGAGAAGGGTATGAGAGGTCTCTAATAGTAGTTATCTCAAACTCTTTGAGTTTTGGACGAAAGAAAATAGAGATGGTGAAGTTGAGGTGTTGAAATGTCCAAAGGTTTAAAACCAAGTTTTGTTACATGTTTGTAGCATCCTTGCAAGGCCAAAAACTTTGCCATGTGGCCTTCTACGTGGCCATTCAAGGTGCTTTGCTAGCCAGAACCACGTGATCTGGTCTGGCCGGCGGTGCTACCGGAGACCAAAACCATGGCTCTAAGACCAAAGGTCGTCCATGGTTTTGTGATGGGAAAGGATGAAAGAGATATAGAAAAAGAGGGAAAATGAGAGAGATGGGCGCGTGGGCTGGTCCAAACGCCACACATTGGCCTGCACAGGCTTAGGCTCGTGCCCAAGGCCATGCTGCTGGGTAGCCTGGGCTCCCTCTTTTTTGTCTTTTTTCTCTTCCCCTTTCTTTTTTTGTTTGTTTCCTTTTGTTTCCTTGTTTCTTTTTTTTTTCTCTTGTTCTTTTTTTTTTCTTTGTTTTCCTCTCCTTTTTTTTCTCTTCTTACTATACAACGAATATATTTATTTGTTTACTAACCCATTTATTTTATTATTATTATTATCATTTTTATTTACCTGTTCTTTTTCCTAATTTTTGTAAAATTGCCTTAAAATCTATTTTATAAATTCCAAAAATATGGTTGGATGCATAAAAAATGATTACACCAAAACTTAGGGTCGTCACACAATCTGTATGTTTACTATGATCTTGAGATATCTTCTTAGCGAAACAATAGGTGCATGATTTACTATTTCAAAAAGTAATTTTGTTGAGACCCCTTCCCTACATCGATGGGCAGCCAACCGGCATAGTGGCCCGACGAACTCATTCACTATGTCAAGTTCGCTCAACCACTGTTAAGCTTTTCCAATTTCAACAACGAATGATATCAGAATAATTTAAAGATTCAAGTGCGAAAGTAAGAAAACATTTCAAAGAGTGAACATTATATTACATATTGACTTGTTAAAAAATATACAGTGGACCATATATACATAAACAAAAATGACCAACCTCAACAAAAGACCAGAAAAGGAAAATGAGTCGTTAGGAGACTAGGCAAGTACCACGCCTTTTCCTTTGTTAGCCACTGAAGAACCTGAAATGTTAGTAGAGTAGTGAGCCTAAAAGCCAACATGGCTCAGTGAGTAGCAAGAGCAACACGTTACCCATAATCAACATTCTAAAACAGTGCATGTATGCATGAACAGTGAAATGATATAGTGCTTGAATGTATGACATAGTATAAAAGTGTTAGTTGCATTGCATACTAACATTATTATATATATTTTACATATGTTTTACATGAGTTTAGGTAGAAGATATGATATAATTACTCATAATTAGATGCATGATCAATTATATTCATATTACATATTATTTATGCATTTAGAATATTTTAATATAGTTTTTTTCTTATATATTTATTTACATTTTTAATTTAATGCCCGAGGAAGGATTCTCAATTATTTTGCAGGTTTAAAATAATTGGAACACAACACATGAATTACAGTTGCATAAATTTGGTGGGCAAGGAGCGTAAATACAAAGAGGCCAATACATAAATTTTGCATTCATTTAATTCAAGGTTCATGATTCTAGTTTGGAACAGAGAAGAAAGTGAAGAAGAGAATTGAAGAACATAATTGAAGAACAAGATCAAAGTCTTGTCTAGTATGATCTTTATTTCATTTAATTCTTTGTTTAGTACTTTCTTAAGTATGTCTGGCTAAATATTTTTATTTCTAGGATGTAATTTAGATTCTATGAACTTTTGATATTTATTTTGATTAATTTATTTTGAAGTATTGTTTTATATTCAGTGTGCATAATGTTTTTTATTGATTGGTCACCTATAAATTGAATTTAGATTATTGAATTAACTTGGGAGAAAGGTTCAATAATTAGATAATCAAAATATAGGCCTATCTGAATTAATTGACCGGGAGGTTGTTAATTCTGTAAGAGTTTGCACATGATTAATATTTATTAATGCATTAGTTTATTGACTTTACGCCTCGGGAGGGGGTATTAGGCAATTTAACTGATAGGATTAAGGCGCCTCTGGGGAGGGTTTTAATTATTTGTGCTATAACCTATAAGAACAAAATTTAAATTAATTGTCAAAGACTTACTAAGGTGTTGCCCACAATATGGATATCTTCCTTGGCTCCAAATCCAAATATTCTATATTGGACTTACACCACCCACTAGGGCTTTGGTAAATTCAGCAACTGGAGGCTCATTGATGGGAAAGTCAACCACAGATGCCACTCAATTGATTGAAGACATGGCAGCTAATGCATATGGGCATGGTATTGAAAAAGGTACAGCAAAAAGAGTGAGAATTCATGAAGTAGATGAGATTAGTGTTTTGCATGCCCAAATTGCTGCTATGACCCATCGATTGAACTTGGTAGAAGAAAAGAGTAGTGGTGGACAGTTTCAGCAAACTCAATAAGTGCAGTCCATTGCAGAAGCTAACAAGGCGTCCTATCATGGAGAAGCTTCCATTGAGCAAATGAATGCCATGAACATATTCAGTGGTTATCAAGGACCAACTGGGGGATATAATTTCCCAAAGTATTATCATCTAGGAGTGAGAAATCATGAGAATTTCTCATATGCAAATAGTAGAAATGCTCAATTGCCACCAAGATTTGTACCTCAACAGCCCTTGCAAGATAAAAAGCCATCCTTGGAAGATAAGCTTGATGAAATGATGAATATGCACACAAGATTCTTCAAGGAGCTAACTGGAAGGATGGACAAAAATGACACTAGAGTTTCTGAAATTGAAATACAGATTGAAAATATGAATGCCATTGTTAAGAGTTTGGAAACACAAGTGGGACAGTTGGCACAAATAGTCTCAAATCAGCGACGGAGTTCCTTTCCAAGTGATACTCAAGTGAATCCAAAAGAGAGCTGCAAGGCAGTGACTACTAGGATTGGCAAAGAAGTAGTAAGCCCACCAAATCCAAGTATACCACCTATTGAAGCTGAAGAAGTTGTTAGCTATGAGATGGATGTTCAAAAGAAATCAGTGGGCCAACATGAAAAACCTTCAACATCAAAAAGGAAAGTCAAGGGGAGTGTCATTCAAGAGGGTAAAAGTTTTGAATCTCCACATTTACCATTCCCTCAAAGGTTTCAAAAAAAGAAGATAGATGAACAATTTGCCAAGTTTCTAGAAATTTTTAAGAAGATTTATATAAACATCCCATTTGCAGAAGCTTTGCAACAAATGCCTAATTATGCAAAGTTTATGAAGGAGATCATGTCTAAGAAGAGGAAGCTGGAGGATTTTGAAACGGTCAAGCTTACTGAAGAGTGCAGCACCATCCTACAGAAGAAACTTCCTCAAAAATTGAAAGATCCGGGTAGTTTTACTATACCATGCAACATTGGGTCTAAAATCTTTGAGAAGGCATTGTGTGATCTTGGAGTAAGCATCAATCTAATGCCTTTGGCAGCATGCAAAAGGTTGGGAATGTCGAAAATCAAGCCAACTACAATCACCCTTCAATTAGCAAATAGATCCTTAACATATCCAAAAGGAGTGATTGAGGATGTGCTGGTCAAGGTGGATAAGTTCATATTTCCAGTGGACTTTGTGGTTCTAAACATGGAAGAGGATTGTGAAATACCACTCATCCTTAGAATACCATTTTTGGCTACTAGGCATGCACTCATAGATGTCCATAAGGGAGAATTAACTGTAAGAGTTAATGAAGAGAAAGTTGTCTTCAATCTCTACAAAGCAATGAACTACCCTAATGATTTGCATGAATGCAACAGGGTAGAGGTCCTAAATTCTTGTATTGATGAGGTGATGGATGAATTAAGCTCTCAAGATGAATTGGTGGGATGTATCTCTCGTTCATTATGTTTTCTTCAAGTTATGACAGAAAATGAGAAGTCAGTTGTGTTAGCTTTAGAAACATGCTCGCCGAAATTCAATAGTATAGAGGATCAATTATCTAAAAACCATCAATCTAAAGTTGTTCGAGAGCCTTCTAGGGAAGTAGAGCTGAAACCGCTTCTAGAACATCTGAAGTATGCATATTTGGATGCATTTCAATCACTTTTAGTTATTATCACCTCTTCACTGGCACCTGTTCAAGAGAAGAAATTGTTGAAAGTGTTGTAAGAACACAAAGCTGCAATAGGATGGACAATTGAAGATATCAAGGGGATAAATCCAGGCATTTGCATGCACAAAATCTTGATGGAGGATTCACATAAACCTACAATGGAACACCAGTGATGACTCAATCCTATCATGAAAGAGGTGGTGAAAAAAGAAGTGATGAAGTGGCTAAAAGTTGGAATTATTTATGCAATATCAGATTCGCCATGAGTTAGTCCTATTCATGTGGTGCCCAAGAAAGGAGGAATGACAGTTGTTACAAATGAGAATGGAGAATCAATAGCTTCAAGGACAACAATAGGATGGCGTGTTTGCATAGATTATCGAAAGTTGAATAAGGTTACCCGCAAGGATCACTTCCCCTTACCTTTGTGGACCAAATGTTAGATCGGATTGCTGGGTATGATTTTTACTGTTTCTTAGATGGATATTTAGGTTACAACCAGATAGTCATTGCACCAAAGGACCACGAGAAGACAACTTTCACCTGCCCATATGGCACTTATGCATTTAGGTGAATGTCGTTCGGTTTGTGCAATGCACCAACAACCTTCTAGAGGTGCATGATGGCAATATTTGCGGATATGATTGAAAACATCATGGAGGTATTTATGGATAACTTCTCAATGTTTGGTGAAACATTTAAACAATGCCTCCATAATATGGAAAGAGTCATTTCTCGTTGTGAAGAAAAGAACCTAGTCCTAAACTGGAAAAAATGTCATTTCATAGTTCGAGAAGGCATTGTTTTGGGCCATAAAGTTTTTGTTAATAGACTGGAAGTAGATAAGGCAAAGATTCAAGCCATCAAAAAGTTGTTACCACCAACAACGGCGCGAGAGGTGCAGAATTTCTTGTGCACACAGGTTTTTATTGCAGATTTATCAAGAACTTCTCTCAAATAACTTGGCCTCTATGTCATTTGTTGGAAAATGAAGCTGAGTTTAATCTCACAGCTGAGTGTGTTAAAGCCTTCAACACCCTTAAAAGAGCCTTAACGTCTGCTCCTATCATGTCCATGCCAATTTGGGGGGAACCGTTCGAAATCATGTGTGATGTTAGTGACTATGCAGTCGGAGCTGTCCTAAGACAAAGATGTGATAGGATGTTCAGAGGTATGTATTATGTAAGCAAAACATTGGATGATGCTAAAAAAAATTATACTACCACTGAAAAAGAGTTACTAGCTGTTGTTTTTGCATGTGACAAGTTTAGGTCATACATCGTGGGATCACATGTCAAAGTCTTCAGGGATCACGCAGCTATCAGACAGCTCTTTGCAAAGAAAGATGCAAAACCCAGATTAATAAGGTGGATCCTACTGCTGCAAGAGTTTCATATAGAGGTGATAGACAATAAGGGCACAGAGAATGTTGTAGCACACCACTTGTCTCATTTGTCAAATGAAGCAAATCCAAATCCAATGGGTATAGCAGAGGTTTTCCCCGAATGAACATCTCTTGACTGTCAATGATAGCACACCATGGTATGTAGATTTTGCCAACTATAAGGCAACAGGCGCCACTCCACCAGATTTATCTCAAGGCCGCTTGAAGCATTTCATACATGAAAGCAAGTTTTATCTTTGGGATGATCCATTTCTTTACCGGAGATGTGTTGACAAAGTGATTCATTGATGCATTCCTGATTCGAAAATCCTTCATGATTGCCATGCTTCACCTTATAGTGGTCACTACAGCCATCAACAGACAGTAAGGCGTGTTCTTGAGAGTGGGTTTTATTGGCCAAGCATGTTGAAAGATGCCTATCAGTTTGTGAAGACTTGTGAGATATGTTAGAAATAAGGAAACATCTCTAGAAAGAATGATATGCCTCTTACTTCATTTGTAGAAGTGGAATTGTTTGATCTTTGGGGCATTGACTTCATGGGACCATTTCCACCTTCAGATGGCAAACAACATATTTTGCTAGCTGTTGATTATGTTTCTAAGTGGGTTGAGGTTGTTGCTACAGCAAAGAACGATGCTAGAGTCGTGTTGAAGTTTCTCTCTCGGAACATTTTCCCGTTTTGGTACACTTGGAGCCATTGTGAGTGATGAAGGTACACACTTCTGTAATAAAGTTTTCAACAACCTTTTCACCAAGTACGGCGTGAGGCACAAGGTTGCATTACCTTATCATCCACAAACTAATGGGCAAGCTAAAGTGTCTAATCGAGAAATCAAGACAATACTATAGAAGATGGTTGGCACAAACCGTAAGGATTGGGCTTTGAAGTTGGATGATGCATTGTGGGCATACAGGACAACATTTAAGACACCCATTGGCAAGTCCCCATATCAGCTATTATATGGAAAGTCTTGTCACTTGCCGTGCAAATTAGAGCACAGAGCTTACTAGGCCATCAAGAAGTTAAATTTCGATATGAAAGCCTGTGGCGAGAATCAGTTGTTGCAGCTTGTTGAACTTGAGGAGTTACGTCGAGATGCATTTGAGAACAATACCATTTACAGATAAAGAATAAAGAAATGGCATGATCAGCTCATAGAGAAGAAGGAGTTTAAACCTGGCCAACAAGTGCTACCATTTAATTCAAGACTCCAGTTATTTCCAGGAAAACTGAAATCTCGATGGTCGAGACCTTTCCTAGTCACTCAAGTTTTCCCATATGGTGCAGTGGAAGTGCAAAGCTTGATAGATGGCCACAAATTCAAAGTGAATGGCCAAAGATTAAAGATATTCTACGGAGGACCAAAGTAGACGGTTGAAATGGCAGTCCTCAAATACTGAAACACAGTATCCTCGTCTAGCTAACGACGTTAAACATAGCATTAAGTGGGAAGCAACCCACTATTGATTTAGGATTTTTAAGTATGCTTGCGTGATTGTTTTCATGTAGTTAATTCGTTTTAGATTTCATTGGAAAAATAGGTTCTAGACACTTAGAATTGAGAAAAGGGTCCAGTGTACTATGCACCGCAGTCACCAGAATCACAGGTTTTGTGGACTGCGGTCAATAATACGTATACAAAGAAAAATTTCCATGGACCGTGGTCACCAAAAGCATATGCTTATTTGTACCGCGGTCACCAGAACATATGTTTTTGCATGTCCATGGACTGCGGTCCACATTGTTTGAATGCTTCTTGGACCGCGGTCGGCAAAATGCCAATCGTTGCAACTTTCAAAAATTCATACATGGACCGCAGTCCATAAAGCAAAGACCGCGGTCCATACGTCTTTTTAAGACCAGATCGCGGTCATTTGCTCATTTCTGCTCTGAAATTTCTAAGTTTTCCCTGTGGCTTTCGGTCGCCCTTCCAATTTTCAAAGTTTCTTTTGCCTTTTTAGTGAAAATATAAGTGTTTTTATTTTACTTTTTATTAGTTCTTTGCTTTATTTGAGTGTTTAGATAGATTTAGGAATTGCCCATAAGTGGTTTCTTTTGTTTGAAATGGATATCTAAATAACTTGCAACCTCTTTCCTTTTAATCTATACGTGCATGATTAGTGAGTCCTTTTGAGCCAGATTTGCACAAATCCTTGTTCATGAGCATCTTAGGCAGTTAGCTGTTTTATTTCAATGCAATGAGGCGCATTTCATATCTATTATCATTGATTATGATGAAATTGGCATTGCAAGGTTCAATTTTTATTGTCTAATAATTAATTCTGATGTTCGGATGTTTAGACTTGTAAACTAACATACTTTGATTAGTTTCAATTCATTTTACGTGCACTATTGTATGAATCTTGTTGTTTTCCTACCCCACCATTGCTATTGTTGCAAGCCTCCTAGAATGAAACTTCCTGCTTCAAAGGGCAAGCAGCCAGCGTCGCCTCCTCCACCCGCTAATCGTAATCGTTTTAAAACAGCTACAGGCAAGCTGAGATTCAACACGATTCGATCCAACAGACATCTAATCCCCAAGAGAGGCATCATGTTAATGACTGAGGAGTGTAACATCGACATTGATATAGTGGTGGTAGTTAGGCATTGGGAAAAGCTTATTCAGGCACCAGCTACCACAGTGGTATCAGTAGTCCAAGAGTTTTAACGCACCAGATAAAAAGGGTACATCAGTGTGGGTGCGGGGCAAGTGGGTACCATTCAGTGCGACAACAATTAATGAAGTGTATGGCATGCCAGCAGACTCCCCTGATAAATACTACAATCTCCTACCAAGGTTTGATCCGGACGAGATCTTGCAAACTCTGTGTGTTGATGGGGCCTCTTGGATTTGCTATAACAACAGGCCCGTCAACTTGATGAAGATCATGTTCAGGACCCCGGCTAGGGTTTGGTTATATTTGGTTTGTGCTAATTTACTTCCTTCCTTAGCTAGTAACAGGGTTACTATAGAGAGAGCAGTCCTAGTGTACTGCATCATGAAGGGGTTCCCAATCAATATTGGGACAATCATTTCTAGCTCTATCAGGTCGGCCATTGACAAGACAAATGTGGGTCTGCCACACCCCACCCTGATCACAGAGCTATGCAGACGAGCTGGGGTTGTTTGGGATAAGAGTGAGCCGCTCTTGAAGATGAAAGATCATATAACGGTGAAGATGCTCACTTCCACCTCTACTAAGAGGCATCGGACCTCTACTGAGTCACCACCACCAGCTGTTGATTTAGTTAATTCCACACCAGCCCCTGCACATCCTGCTGATGCTCCACAGTCTTCGTCGGTTGCTGTTGCGCCCCTCTCTGCCACTGAGCATACCATGATGTACTGGATGGCGTATCTCACCCAATGGTTGCACCGTAAAGACTCGAGCATGGTCGAGGCTTATCTCCCTCCTCCTTGCTGTTTACCCTACATGGAGATGGCTTGTTGTGTACCTCTAGTGCCCCCCACTCTGCCGGTAGGCAATGCTGGTGATGATGATGATGATGGCGGTGATTTTATAGATTTTATTACCAAGGAAGAAGTCTTTGGAGCGGACATCTGAGCCTTGGTGGTTTTTTTTTTTGTTTTGTTATTTTTTTGCTGCTCTTGAAACTCAAACTTTTTGTACTTTTGCTGCTTTTGGTTCTTATGATGATGCATTACTCCTTATCAATGGTTCTTGGTTCTTACTAGTACAATGAATTTTTATGGTTTTTAGACTAATTTTCTTCTCTCTTTGAATGCATGTATGATGTGTTCTTTACCCACGTATGCAAATCCATGTGTTTTTGAGGACAATACACCATTCAAGTTTGGAGGTATGGGCTTAATGCCTCAACACACAGCAAACAGGGTCAATTTTCTTTTATTTTGTCAGTTTTTGTCAATTTTCTTTTGTAAAATTTTGTTAGAGGCATTGTAGGAAGCATTTAGGGTAAATTGTTTTGATTCTTAAAACAATATATATATATATATATATATATAAATAAATAAATAAATAAATATAAATAAAATAAAACAAATTTTATTGAGTAACCTATGAAATTGTAACGTTCCTCTAGTATGATGAGACAAAGAACTAGGGTACTTTCAAACAGTTTGTGTGCTTGGTTTATCTGAAATTTGATCTTGATAGATCTCTATAGTCTTAGGTAGATTGAGAATCCGAAAACTAAAGATAGTGATGAGTGGGAAGCAGACCACAAATAGAGAAAATTTCTCACAAACTCTTGAAATAATCAATTCTGTCTTGAACACTACTTAGGAATGACTATAGGAGGGAAATGAAGTAGGCCATCATTGTTTGAGTCATAGCCTAAAGGCCAGTCCTAGCATTTAAAATCCTTTGTAGCCAATTTTGAGCCTTATAACCTGTTTTTTTGTTATGAACATAAACATTATATATATAACACTTAATCCTTTTATGAATATCTCAGTTTGACCTATTTGTGTGCACTCATGGTTTTAATACTGCCTATTCTAATGATGTGAAAGAAGGAGGGATGCTAACATTGAAATACATATGTTTTCAATTTTTGTTTCAACTTTTATTTTGTTTAGTAAAAAAAAAGAAAATAAGAAAAAAAAAAGCAGAGTATATTTATTTCTTTAGTATTTCAGTATTGTCAATGATAGCTGAACTTTCTACTTTTGTAATAGTGTACATGTGAGTACAATTTGGAGTGCACGTGATGAAATAAGTTCCGGGGAGCTATGAAGACAAAGTTGTGAGCATAAACGAGAAATACAAAGACTTGGAAAGAAAGGATCAAGCTATATTGAAAAAAATCAAATAAAATAGGTTGTTATTATTGCTATGAGTGTACACTTGAGTCAGATTTAAATTCCTATTACACTTGTACCCTGAGCCAAACCACGTTACAACCTAAAAGAAAGACCACTGATCCTGACTATAGTTTGACTTAAGTAGAAGATAGATAAAGGAGAAAATTGAGAGGGTCTGTCTACTTAGGTATTAGGAAATGATTTCTGTGAGTGGGATGGTACCTGCAAATCACCTACAAAGTCTAGGAGGATTGAGATACTAATAGATGAAAGGGTGAAGTTGAGAAAAAATAGAGGATGAACTGAAAATCTAGACAACCTGAATGACCCTAAGGAAGTGTTAATGAATCATAAACTAAAGGAACGAAAAATAATTGAGGTTACAATGATGAGTGAAAAAGAATTTAATTTAATTTTATATGGTATGGGTGTGTCGGTTTTAGAGTTGAGTCATTGTTCAGAGACGAACAATAGTCTAATTTTGAGGGTATTTGTTAGTTGCATTGTAGACTAACATTATTATATATATTATATATATATTTTGCATGAGTTTAGGTATAAGATATGATATAATTACTCATAATTAGATGCATGATCAATTATATTCATATTACATATTATTTATGCATTTAGAATATTTTAATATAGTTTTTTCTTATATATTTATTTACATTTTGAATTTTAATGTTTGAAGAAGGATTCTCAATTATTTTGCAGGTTTAAAATAATTGGAACACAACACATGAATTAAAGTTGCATAAATTTGGTGGGCAAGGAGCGTAAATACAAAGAAGAAGCAAGAGCAAGATTGGAAGCCAAGACAAAAATACAAATTACAACGAAATACGTAATTTTCTGATTGAGTTTTGATTACAATTTAGAGTTATAGTCTAATAAGGAGTCTAAAATTCATATATAAAGATGTCAATACATAAATTTTGCATTCTTTTAATTCGAGGTTTATGATTCTAGTTTGGAAGCAGTTATTGAAGACCAGAGAGAAGAAAAGTGAAGAAGAGAATTGAAGAACAAGATCAAAATCTTGTCTAGTATGATCTTTATTTCATTTAATTCTTTATTTGGTACTTTCTTAAATATGTCCGACTAAATATTTTTATTTCTAGGATGTAATTTAGATTGTATGAACTTTTGATTTTTATTTTGATTAATTTATTTTGAGGTATTGTTTTATATTCTGTGTGCGTAATGCTTTTCATTGATTGATCACCTATAAATTGAATTTAGATTATTGAATTAACTCGAGAGAGAGGTTCAATAATTGAATAATCAAAATATAGACCTATCTGAATTAATTGACTGGGAGGTTGTTAATTCTGTAGGAAGTTGCACATGATTAATATTTTTTAATGCATTAGTTTATTGACTTTACGCCTCGGGAGGGGGTATTAGGCAATTTAACTGATAGGATTAAGACGCATCGGGAGAGGGGTTTAATTATTTGTGCTATAACCTACAAGAATAAAATTTAGATTAATTAAAATAAATATTAAAAGTGAATACATAATATTTTACTATTCTAGAATTTTAATTCATATATTTTCTAATTTAATATTCACTTGCTTTCAATTTGATTTTAAATTTAATTTAAGGTTTTAATATTTAGTTTGAGTTTAAACCTTAATAAAGTTGAGATTAAAATTAGATTGGGATTTAAGATATTAACCACAAACTGTTCCCAGAAGACGATAATCTGGTATTTATCGAGTATATTACTATTGCGATCTTGTACACTTGCAGTGATCCCAACAAAAAATAGTTATAAACGACATAATAGTTATAAAAGAACATTTCAAAGACATGCTAGTTAAAATTGTATCTAGGCCAAGGTCTTAAGTCAGCAAATCTAACCCTATAGTCAATGCTGGAGTGGGTCGTAAGTCAGGCGTATCGGCTACTCAAATGAGTCATAAGTTAAGTATATTCCTCGAATATCTTAACCCCACGCTCGGTCCTTGAGTGCCATTACTTGAGCAGGTCGAAAGCTAGGCACATTGATCATATGGCCTAACCCCGCGCTCAGACCTCAAGTCTAATCTCAATTACATTATGTACCCTAACCTTACCTCGATCCTTAAGCCTATAGTCTCATTACCCATATACATCAACCTATTTCGAAAGAAAATCGATGTATCTTAATCACATTAAAACATTTAAATCATATCATTTTACACATGTCTTATACAAGGAATACAAGTAACAGTAAACACCTAAATCAAACTACTCACCTCGGGTCTCGCGCACCGATATCCATTGACATTTGACCTAGTCCCACAGTGTACACTCAAATATGCATTGTTTAAACTTAATTTCAATTCTCTTTAGAATGTGACTTAACCCCTTGTTCCATTGTCCCTAATCGGTCTCGATCGACCCAAATTTGATTTGGTCTAATTCAATCAATCGGTTAAACCTATTCAACTACTCAAACTTGGTCAAAATTAGTCAACATGATCAATTTTGGTCACCTTGGTCAATTTGGGTCAAAATTGGGCCAATTAGGACAAAATCTCAAATTCCAACATTTAGCTAAATTCAAGTTTTTTGCTCTCTCTATGTAGCAAATTTGTCAATTTTTCAACAATCAATCAATACGTCGGATTTGCACAAAATTTTTTAGATTTCATCTACACCTCCTAAACATTCACTAGAATTTTAGATTTTGATTTTTGGACATCATTAGCTATGGTTTTTAATTGTAACAACATGGTCTATAAAATTCTCATTTCTTATGTGATAAGCAGTCACTTTGTGTATTAGTTGACCCTGTTACCCAACTCAGATTGGGATAAAATTTGGTAGGCATGTTTTAGACATATCCAGTGACAACTCCACTAAATTTTAGCTCAAAATACCCATTTTTTATTAGTCAATTGGTCTATTACATCTCTACTATGTAATAGAATTTTCAATGATAAAGTTTTTCTATGATTTTCAAGTGCTTAATTATCCCTATCACTCCATTGATTCAAAGCCCTCTCTTACATATTTTGTAAGGCTTAGATCTCAGAACATTGACAATTCAAATCACATCCCAAAATAGTAAGTAAACAGTGCAATGATCACTCTTAAATACACCCTATAACACTTAGGACATATCTGCAATTTTAAAATTTTTCTAAGTACCAAACTTTCACATGTAACTAGGCATCTTTGCATGCATATACAACTATGAGTACAAAGACTTATGGTTTAGGGTTTATACCACCTTATAGCTTCAAATGTGATGTTCAAAATGCCCCAAGTCTCACCTCAAATGGATGTCCCTAGCTACTTCAAATGCTGCCTCAAAGATGCTTCTAGGAATTATTTTTTTTTGGAACTACTATAACAGTTAACAACCAGCCAACTTTAGCAACTTATAAAATATGTTTAAGACCTTAGTTTTTGTTTCTATTACTTGGAGATTGAAGTATTCATAATAAGGAACAAAATGAGGGGTCTTACCTCAAAAATGGACTTTGGATGGGTAAGGAACCAACCTCTTGAAGATTGAGTCAACAAAGTTTCTACAGTTTCTAGCTCCTAGCTATGTTGAGTACCCCACCTTCATGGTTGTTTTCCTCTCTTATGGCCACACAATTTGAGGAAGGGTTTGTATAGTGTTGTAGAGCGAAGTGAGAGCTTTCAAAAGAGTCCAATATCAAGGAAAATGAATTCAAGATGAAGGAGATGCAAGCTGTTGAAGGAAGCTGATTCAACTGAAAAATCTACTCAAAAACGATGTTTTTGTTGCATGTTGGAGCACTCTTGCATGGCAAAAAGGAGCGTCACGTGGCCATCCATATGGCTCATGAGTTGTCATGCAAGGTGCCTTGTTATCCTTACCCATCGGCCTAGCCATGAGGCTGATTGGATGGCCAAAACAATGGCTCAAAATCATGAATTTTGTTGATTTTTCGCTGAAAATTGGCAGGAAAATCGAACAAAAACGAAGAGGAGAGGGGCGGGGCATGTGGGGCGGCTTAGGTACTCAGTCCAAACTTCGCGCCGAGATGATTGGCGCGGGCCACGGGCCTGTAAGGCCATGCGGTAAGATTCGACCCATGCAACCGATTTTTTTCCCTTTTTCTTCTTCTTTTGTGTGTGTGTGTATATATATATATATATATATATATATGTATTTTATTTTTTATTTTTTTATTATTTTTATCATTGCTTAATTTATTCACCTAGTATTTCACCAATTTTTCATCAAAATCTTGATTATTTCTCAATTTTCATCATTTATATATTTTTTTTGAAAAATTGAATATTCTAACCAAAAATTAACATTTTTATCCCAAAAAATCTAATAATTATCCAAAAATTCAATAATCTTTCTGAAAGATCATATTTTCTTCCAAAAATTACATTTCCACCATACTTAATGTATTCTCTTCTTAAAATTATATATTTTAATTATTTTAATTTTTCTTTAATTAATGATTAAAAATTAGAGAACATTTAGAAAATTTATGTATTTTTATTAAAAATTTCAAAAAAATACATAAAAATACATGTGTCGAACCCATTAATTCTATGCATCAAAATATGGGTTGTCACAAATTTTAAGGGAAAGTTTTTATTTCGTTTACAAAAACGGCATACAAATAAAAAAATTACAAGAGTCAAAAAATAAAATCATCCCTCTTATTTTGTTTATATTAGTATTTGATTAAATTTTTTTTAGTATTTTAACAAAAGACAAGTTTTAGTCCTTTCACATAAAATAAAGCTTATTCTGTTAGTAAAAACTTATTATTTAAACATTAGTTTATTATAAGTTTATATCTAATAATTTGGGTCACATGCTTTTCTATCAATTTCCATTACCGACTAATACAAAAACAATAGAAAATAAAGTTTATTATTTAATAAAAATGCTTTGTTTTAAAGATATTTCTTATTTGAAGTTTATATCAATAATAATAACTTTATATATTTTATCGAAAGTTTATTTTTATCAAACTAATTTATTATTTCAAAAGTAAATTCTTTTTAGATTTTATCTCAATTAATAAAAAATGAATTCCACTACTGTGGATAAAATTAAATTATTTTAAAAATATATTATTGTTTGAAGATTATTTTAATATTCTTAACAGTGAAGTTTGATTTTTTTTTTAATATATTATCATTCTAATAAAACTATTGTCTTACTTTTTACTAAAATTGATATTTTCATCTTAAATAAGTTTAGATAGACAATAATATAACATTTTCATCTTAAAATTCTCATATCAATCATTTTTCAAAGAATTTATTTTATATTCTCATATAAAATTCTAGCATATATGCCAAAGAAAACCTTAAATCATACAAATTTACAAACCAAAATATCAATTACGAACTGATAAACTAATATAAAGAGAAATATATATATATATGTATGTATGTATATCAAACTGTAGAAAATAGTTCCTAAACAACCATTGATTTATTGGCGCATGGCTGTAACACTAGCTGCAATATCTGAAGCTATCAGCTAAAATTTTGGACTGGCTAGAAGGATCCCTGATGGCTTTTGGCGAAGTGAAATATCTTCCATTTATTAGAGTTTAGGATGGAAAGTGGGTTTTGTTGGGAAAATACAAAGTAATTGAAGAGGAAGGAAAGAAAAAATGAGAAAACTTAAAATGTTTTGTTCATTCAACTTGATTTTAAATGTTATGCTTACATGGGTTTATATAGTGCTCAAATGAGCGTCAAACATTTATGACATACATGAATCCTATGAACTAAATTATACATGAATCATAATAAATATTAGTGCATGCATATAAATTAATGCACATACATGAACTATACAAATACACATGAACTAGAAAATACATAAACTAAATAAATGCATAAACATGTACCAAATTAGAATACATGAATCATGTTTAGTATAAATACTAACATCTCCTCTTAAATGTGATTCATGTTTATACCAAACTTTTCCCCTTAAACATAATTCACCTCGTAGATACACCAAGTAGAGACCGTAACTTAGTAAAAGCATCAAGCCGAAGGGGCTTGATGAAAATATTAGCAATCTGATCTTGAGATTTCATATATTTTAATTGAATCTCCTTTTTTAAAATGCAATCTCAAATAAAATGATACCTTGTATCAATATGTTTGGTGCGATCATGATAGACTGGATTCTTCGATAAGGTGATAGCGGACTTATTATCAAGAAAAATCTCAATAGGTTCTATTTGCACCAATCCAAGAGCCTGTAACAAATTTCGAAGCCAAAATGCATGAAAAGTATAAGAAGTGGTAGCAACATACTCTGCTTCACATGTTGAGAGCGTCACAATAGATTGTTTCTTTGAGCTCCATGTGAAAGCACTATCTCCAAAAAAGAAAACAAAGCTAATTGTACTTTTTCGATCATCCAAATCAACGGACCAATCACTATCACTGTATCCCACAAGCTTAAAATGTTTAAAAGATAAATAATGCATTCCATAATCTAATGTACCTTTGAGATATCGTAGAATATGTTTGGCAGCTTTGAAATGTGACATAGTAGGAACTTCCATGTAACGACTAACTAGCCCAACAACATAAAGAATGTCCGGTCTTGTACAAGTCAAGTAGTGCAAACTTCCGACTAGGCTTCTGAACATGGTTGAATCCACATCTGATCCTGATTCATGCTTTGATTACTTCAACCCATATTCAACAGGAGTATTAATAGGTTTGCAATCACTCATGTTGGATTTGCGAAGCACATTTACAGCATATCCAGATTGAGAAATAAAAATTCCATCATCCATTTGGTGTACCTCAATGCCAAGGTAATATGTCATCACATCTAAATCGGTCATCTCGAATTCACGTGTCATTGCCCGTTTGAAGTCTTCGAACATGCTGACATTGTCACCTATAAATATTAAGTCATCCACATACAAACAAACAAACAAAACATCATTGTTAAGTTGTTTGACATAAAGTGCATGTTCATAAGGACATTTGATGTAGCCATTCCTTCGAAAATAAGTATCAATTCTTGTATTCCACACCCTCGGTGCTTGCTTCAAACCATATAAAGCTTTCTTCAACTTCAGGACTTGATGTTCATGTCCTTTCACAATGTATCCTAAAGGTTGTTGCATATAAATCTCTTCTTCAAGAAACTCATTCAAAAAAGCAGATTTGACATCCATTTGAAAGATCTTCCATTTCTTATGAGCAGCTAAAGAAATGAGAAGTCTAATAGTTTCCATTCAAACAATAGGAGCAAAGACTTTATTATAGTCGATGTCGTGTTGTTGAGTATACCCCTTTGCCACTAGTCGAGCTTTGTATTGATCAACTTGACTACTAGAATTTTTCTTCACCTTGTACACCCATTTGACACCAATTGCTTTGTGACTTGCAGGACGGTTTGCAAGTTTCCAAGTGTCATTTTTCTTAATGGACTCAATTTCTTCATTCATGGCATGCATCCATTTTCTATCTTGCACTACTTCTTCAAGACTTATAGGTTCACAATCAGCAAAAAGGCAACAAAAAGTTAATTCACCTGTTTCTTCATAGATGTCATGCAAAGACCTCATATGCTGTGGTCCTTCATTGGAGCTTGCTTCTGGTGATGTCTTTCCAGGTGTAGGAGCAGGAGTTGATGGTGGAGCGGCAACCCTTTGAACAACTTCTTCTTCTGTGTCTTCACAAAATGGAAGAAAATCAAAATCTTCACTTTGAGTGGCTCAGTCCCATGATGTTTCTTCATCGAAATCAACATTGCAGCTAATTATGACCTTCTTGGTGCTTGGGTTACAAAGCTTGTACGCTTTCGAGTTAAAATCATAGTTAATAAAAATGTACTTCTCACTCTTGTCATCAAGTTTGGAGCGATGCTGATCAAGTACATGGGCATAGGCAATACTGCCAAATACCCTCAAATGAGACAAATTAGGCTTATGTCCACTCCATGCTTGTTGTGGTGTTTGGTTCCTCACACTTTTTGTTGAACAACGATTCGATAAATAAACTGCACATTCAACAGCTTCTGTCCAAAATTCTTTTGGCATGTTCTTGCTTTTCAACATGCTTCTGGCCATGTTAAGAATAGATCTGTTCTTCCGTTCAACAACACCATTTTGTTGAGGAGAGTATGGAGCTGTCATAGGGCGTCGAATTCCATGAGATTCACAGAATTCATTGAATGTATTTGATGTAAATTCACTTCTTCTGTCAGATCGCAAGGACTTGATATGGTAATCGCTATCTGTCTCCACAAGTGCTTTGAATTTCTTGAAAACTTCAAAAGCTTGTGACTTTTTCGTGACAAAATAAACCCAAGTCTTGCGACTATAATCATCAATAAATAATATAAAATAATTATTCTTACCAAAAGAACTTGGCTTGATTGGGCCACATAGATCAGTATGAACAAGCTCTAGTGGTTCTCGGGCTCTTGTTGTACTTTCTTTAGGAAAGCTCTTTTTAGATTGCTTTCCAAATAGACACCCTTCACACAACTGATAGGGATGATCAAACAATGGCAAACCTTTCACCATGTGTTTTTTGGCCAACAACTTAAGCCCACCAAAGTGTAAATGCCCAAGTCTTAAGTGTCATATCCAAGATAAATCTCTATAGCAAGTTTTCAAGCACTTAACGACGTCATTTTAAACATTCAATAAGAACATTCGATTTTTGGACATAGGAACCTTAGCAATTAAATAGTCATATTGATTTCTTAAAGAAAAATTATAATCTTTGATAGCAACATTATTTCTCTAAGAGTTATCCCAAACTCAAGATGTTACTACTCATACCCGGCACATAATAAACATCTGAAATGAATTGATGTTTTTCAAATTTTAAGCGAATCAAAATGTTACCTTTTCCTCGAATGGGAATTTTGGATGAATCACCAAAGGTAACGTTGCCGGTTACCATGTCATCAAATTCCACGAACATCGATCTATTGCCACACATATGGTTACTTGTGCCGGTGTCTAGGTACCATGTACTGTTCTGTTCATCCACATCTCTTTTAAGTGCCAAAAGTAAAGTCGGTTTCATAGCTTCGCTATCATTCAAAGCATAATTTGACTTCTCTTCAATAGTTTTGCTTTGACATTCCCAAGAATAATGACCATATTTTTGACAATGATTACATTGAATTTGAGAGCCGTCATACCATCTTTGTTTGTAATTATTTTGCCTTCTATGTCCCCTTGAAGAGCTATGAACATGGTTATTATCTTCTTTGTTGAATAACTTTCCTCCACCTTTTCCTCTTCCTTGACTGCGACCTCGACCGCGACCCTTTTTAAATCCATGTCCTTTTCCTTTCTAGTTCTGCTCACTATTGCTTTCATTTTCTTTTAATGAAAGCGTTGTTTGCAAGACATGCTCCACTGACTCCTTCTTCTTCTTCAACATTTTTTCTTCATGGGCTTGCAAGGAACCCATAAGTTTATCAATCGTCATAGCTTCCAAGTCTTTGGATTCTTCAATGGCTACAACAATGTGATTAAGCTTCTCCATCAAAGATCTAAGGATCTTTTCAATCACCATGATGTCACTCATGGTTTCTCCATACCTCTTCATCTCATTCACAACAACTAATACTCTTGCACTATAATCTAAAAATGATTCAAATTCTTTCATGTGCAATGCTTCAAAGTCGCCTCTTAGACTTTGAAAACAAACTCTCTTCACTTTATCCATACCTTTAAAGGTACGATCAAGAATCTCCCATGCTTGCTTAGAGGTGGTTGCTGTAGATATCTTTTCAAATGTTCTATCATCAGCTGCTTGATAGATGAGAGTAAGAGCCTTTTGATCTTTCTTTCTGGCGGTTCGCAAAACATTTTTCTCATTTTGAGATAGAACAACATCGTCTTCGTGCTCATCGTAGCCCGTGTGTACTATTTCCCACACACGTTGAAAACTAAGCAAAGCCTTCATTCTGATACACCAATTACCAAAATTTTCTTCGGTAAATTTAAGAACTTGGAATAGAACCAAGTTATTCGCCATCTTCTTTTCTTGACAAGGACCTTCTTAAAGCTCTGATACCACTTTGTTGGGAGAACACAAAGTATTTAAAGAGGAAGGAAAGAAAAAATAATAAAACTTGAAATGTTTTGTTCCTTCAACTTGATTTCAAATGCTATGCTTACATGAGTTTATATAGTGTTCAAATGAACATCAAACATTTATAACACATATGAATCCTATGAACTAAATTTATACATAAATCATAATAAATATTAGTGCATGCATATAAATTAATGCCCATACATGAACTATGTAAATACATGAACTAAATAAATGCATAAACATATACCAAATTGGAATGCATGAATCATATTTAGTATAAATACTAACAGGTTTTGGGTTGTAATTGTAGTCGGAATCAAGCCCTCTTCATCCATAAATATATGGGTCCATAAAAAAAAAATCTGAACACTATGATCAAATAAGTTTGTTCTTTGTCCATTGGTGTCTCCCACTCGGCGGAATTAAGTGCGATAAGGCGGTTGTGTTCTCGTCTCCGGTGGTTGTGTTGGGATAACTTGCGGTAAAGTGTTATCGATTTGGTACCTGTATTTACTATTACTTCTCGTGACCGGCGATTGATTGTTACCAGGGATAACAAGTCAAGAAGTTCAAGAAGTTATTGTGGATTTGTTGCTACGTACGTAAGCAGCCATGACGAATTTGTTGAATCACTTTGATGTCATCGAAAAACTTGGTGAAGGGTCTTTTGGCAGCGTGTGGAGATGCCAAGATAAGCTCACCGGCGAGCTTGTTGCCATTAAGATGATGAAACAGAAGTACCATAAAAAAGATGAATGTTTGAATCATCCGGAAGTCTGGTCTTTGACGAAACTCAAGCATCCTAACATCGTGAAGCTCAAGAAAGTGATTAAAGGAAACAATAATCTGTTCTTGGCTTATGAATCCATGGAAAGTAGTCTATGGGAACTGATGCACAAATCACGCAAGCCTTTCACAGAAGATGAAGTTCGCAGTTACGTCTTCTTGGCACTGGTCTAGATGCATCAACATGGCTACTTTCACTGAGCTCTTAAGCGAGACAACTTCTTGGTTTCGGGCATTGGAAGATTGATCAAGATCGCTGCTTTTGGAATGGCTCATGAGGTTTCACTTTTTGGAGAGACGCCATACATGGGGTGCGTGACTACCCGCTGGTATTGAGCCCCAGAGGTTCTGCTTTGTTCCTCGTACACCCCGGCGATTGATATGTGGGTGATGGGTGCTATCCTTGCTGAACTTCTTACGTCTGTGCCTATGTTTCTAGGTGTTGATGAGAAGGATCAAATTTACCAGATATGCAGCGTGATCGGGACTCCTAATGAGGAATCATGGCGGATGGGATCTTGCAAGCAAAAGCCATTAACTTTCAATTTCCAAGTTCACTTGGTTGCAATCTCTCTTGCACGATTCCATGCCCAAGTAAAGAAGCTATTGATCTCGTTGTTTCTCTTTGCTCTTGGGATCCCTACAAAAGGCTAACTGCTGAAGAGGCACTTCAGCATCCCTTCTTCGCATCTTGCTTCTACATTCCACCATCCATTGTAAGTACCCAAAATGTAGTTACAGAAGCAGCTAGGAAGGAGCTCATTGCATTAGAAAAGGCTATAAATCAACTTGCTATAGCAGAGGCAGCTACGAAGGAGGAAATGGCCTTGGAAAAGATAATTTATAAACTAAGACTAGCAGCAGCAGCAACAAGGAAGGCGGAGGAGATTGCACTAGAAAAGGCATTTCATCAACTAACAATAGCAGCAGTACCAGCACCAGCACCAGCAAGGAAGGCAGAACTCATCAACCTATGCCTTACAGCCCAAGGAGTGCTTTTAGATGCACTATTAATTAATTTTTTGTTAATGTATACTCCCCTTTTTTGTATATATATATATGAATAAGATGAAAAATTTTCCCTTTTAAATACTCAGGTGCAAGTGACAAAAACGATCGCGAGTTTGAGGGAAAGTAATTTTTATCATATTTATAGTTGATATGTGTAGTAGATCTCCTTCAATTTGTTCTTTTCTCGATGGTACGCTCTGTCAAGGAATTGTTATCTTGCGATATCCATTAGCGAGCCCATATTACTGACCAAAACAGAATGTTCTCCTCCTTGTTTATAAGTTCAACAAACATATAACTCAAATAGAGCTTCCGGTCATTTACTAACTTAAATTGGTCAGTACAAGAAAAGAAATATTGTAATTTCGTTCTCCATCAACAATAGTTTCAGTGAGATGTTTTAAAACATACATTTGTACATTGTACTAAACAAACACACTGTCTCTCTCTCTCTCTCTCTCTCTCTCTCTCTCTCTTTCTAAGATTGGTGGTTGATGCGCCTTCAATTTTGGATGTTCCATTCTACCAGTGTTCTATCATTTTGAAGCAACGGGAATTATTTCTCCCATCACCATTTTCTCTGCATCGAAAGATGTTCTCCATTATCACAAACTGCATAAAATAAATAACAATGAAGCCTTGCGTACATCATCACAAGAAAAACCCAACACAAAGATTGCAGTTTAATTATTTTTCAGCATTTAGAAAAGACCTTTAAAAAGAGAAGCCAGATGCCCTGCTGATCAATAGAGTGCAATGTCAAAGATCTTACAGAACCAATTTGTCTATACTTGAATGTGCTCCTATCTACTTTGACCCTCTCTTAGTCTGCATTAACAAAAGAAGTATTTAAAAATATCAACTAAAAGGAAGACTTAAAGCAGTTAAATGCCAAAAAAGCAAGACCAATCCCACATAACCTCCTCTTCTTGTTGTCTCGTTGTTTCATTTTAGTCATTGTATCTAAGGGCTCCATTAAATTGAAGGGTCAACATATTCTAATTACAGAAGAGAAGAAAAATGGGAAAGGGTGAAAAAAGGACCAAGGAAACATCGTTCAACTACAGGTTATAAGGACTAACCTTAATGATAATCTAGGCTGTAACTGGTGCACACGATGGTTGGGTCTTGATGCAATGAACTACACATGTATATATCAACTTTATAAGAATGAGGATGTTAGGTACCAATTTCTGGAAATGCATCAGTGAACATCATCAGCTCCTCCCCACTCAAACCCAATAAGAAGCAAATTCATGGCAATGACTTAGCAATCTGCAAGAGGGAGGAAATTCACTACTTTAATAAATAGTTAATCATCAAGATCCTCAAATCAAATAAAACGGGGCGGGGGAAGAAAAAGAAAGACAACCTCCACTACTTTCACATTTTGTTGAGCATGCATTGCATCCCAAAGTGAGAGATTTATCGTTGATGAAAAAATGAAATATAATTGATTAAAATGATTTACAATGATATTACAATAGTATAAATAGATAATTTCTAAATGTATAAAAGGAAATAGACAAGATATAAAATTATATAATATATTATAATATCTGATAAGATATTATAATATATTATATAATATCTTATATGATAAATAAGATATTATAATAATTGATGAGATATGTTAATATATTATATAATATCTTATATGATAAATAAGATATTATAATAATATACTAACATCCCCCCTCAAACTCAAGGTGATAGAAAAAATCATCTTGAATTTGTCAACAAAAAGCAAGCGCAATAGTTAGCGCACAAGAAAGGATGCGGCACGAGAGATACTGTAGCGCACAAGAAAAGATGCGGCACGGAAGATACCGTGGCATAGCAAGCGCTATAGTTAGTGCATAAGAAAATAAATATGATATTATAATATTATATAATATTATAATATTATGATATCATATAAACTTCAGGTTTATACGATATATATGGTAGGGGAGGCGACGCAACAACAAAGACTTTGACGGACGAGCACTAACATCAAATAATAACAATCAGCAATAGTGCAATAACTTGAATGTGCAGCAGGTGCAGCAAGGCTCGATGTCCAAGAGGTAAATTTGAATATTGATCAGCAGCATGGTGGCAAACAAGGGTGGCTCGGCGATGGAGCAACAAGCACAGTAGAAGAGAAACATGCAACAGGGGTTCAGCAACAACAAAGATTCCTGCAACAATAAATTTCTGCAGCAAGAAATTTTTGCAACAGCAAATTTCTGTAACAAGAAATTTCAAAAAAAAAAAATTTGCAGCAATAAGAAATTTCTACAGCAACGATAAATTTCTGCAACAACAAGAAGATATGAAGCAGAGAAACAAAAATAGTGAGGATCGTGGCAGATGAGGGGCGATCAACGATGATCATTTATGCAGGAGCGATTGACAATCGCGAAAAATAGCAAATTTAGAATAAAGAATAATGTGCAATATATAACATAGATGATTTCAACCGGCTAATGGTTTTAATCTGGCCATTGGCCGGCCAAAAAATAGCAAAAAGCTAAAATTATCTCAAAATACTAAACCTAGCTCTGATACCATGATGAAAAAATAAAATTTAATTGATTAAACTGATTTACAATGATATTACAATGGTATAAATAGATAATTTCTAAATGTATAAAAATAAATAGATAAGATATAAAATTATAATATATTATAATATATAATATATTATATGATAAATAAGATATTATAATAATTGATAAGATATGTTAATATATTATATAATATCTTATATGATAAATAAGATATTATAATAATATACTAACAATCGTGTCTTCTGTACAATGGATAACCTATGAAATGTGGAACTAAGCCTCAAATTATAGCTTAAAACCATCCCAATAGATTCAAATACTGATCCAGAGAGATGCCTTTTATTCCATCCATTAAAAAACAAGAGAAAAAGGTGTTCAAAAAGAAAAATGTAATCAACTCTTTTGGACTTGCTCTGAAAAGTTTTCCATCAAACTCTTTTAGAAGTTCTTGTATTACACTAATAAAGGAACTTCCAAACTATTAAACACATAATCAACAATATATAGACAGTGAAAAATTGATCACCAATATGAACATTTCCAAGACTAATTAAGAATACAAGTGTTGTCCTCAACAAATACCATCTGTAATAGCATTAACATGCATTTTAATTTAAAATCTTATGCATAGAAGATTGACAACCACCAGGACAGATATATTAGGAACTGGTCATAAATCACCAACAATCTAATACAGGCCTAACTACATCAACTACTATTACATACCTTAAACCTACATTCAATACATGAAAAAAGACAAATGTATATTAGGAGAAAAAACATTAAACTACCTTAGTTTAATGTATGAAAAAGACAAATGTACATTAATATTTTATCTCTATTATAAATCAAGTCCATGTGTTTATACACATAAGTGCCAATGTTAAAACAATTTATCTGCTCATGATTGACATACGTCCTTGGAAACTTATCTGAAAGCTACAGCTTTTGGGTGGTTTGTAACAGTTGTTTCCTCCATTTCAAAGCTCGACGGCAATAAAACCTGCCTAGAAATATGAAGGCAATTTAAGCATCAATGCTCATAGGGAAATTACCAAAGCCTGAGAAAGAAGTGTCACCAACATGACAGCATTAAAAAACAAAAAAATTTAGAGAGACTGGATTCATAATTTAAAAATATGACGAAGGCCTTTATCAAAGACTACTACCATACAATCTGAATTCAGATTCTGGAGGTTATTTTATCATGAAACTAGGAAGAACTTACAGGTGGACCATATCTAGGATCATCAGCATTCAATGAAACAAATTTTGAATCTTCAATTAACTTACTAGGAGCCCCTTCAACAACCACATAATGACACGAGTAATCAAAAAGAAGAGCAGAGCATTTACTTAAGACTAGGGGAAAATACTCCAGCTTCGTATACTCATGATTTCTCTGAATGGCCCAATCAATTTCAAGCATAGAACTTTACTGGCATGATATGCAAATTTATATATAAACAAATAAAAGTTACAACTATGAATTTAAAGAAATTTAATTAGGAAATAAATGAGATGTGATTGAATAAGTTCCATTGTTGATGCAATCATTCATTGTAATAGATAAATATTAAAGAAAATTCAAACTTTAGAAGATGCTCTGCATATGTTCTTGAACTTCAACTTTTGGGTACAAATAGAGAAAACCAATGAGTTCCAAATCGCTCAGAAGCCAAACCCGAGGATTTGCTGCAAGGACAGGTGAAGAGCCATTGGCCAGTGCTTTCTGCTCGGCAGACTTTTTTTTTATAGGCCTTCTCTTCATCTATGGCACAAACACGGCTTTTCTAAATGTCAGATTCCATTATCGCCCAAGGGCTATGGCTCAAAAATAGTTCAAACGAAGAGAAATGGATCAAGCAGGGAGGAGCCAGCGGGTCGGTTTGGTTGGAAAAGGAATGAATTGTCTAATTTATTTTGCAATGTCCTTTTTTAATTATTTCGATCTCTGTTCATGTATGTCAATGTTCCTCTAAATTTTTTTTTTTTTTTTTTTTAAACGGTTTCATGTGGCATTCCTCTGTATGTCAATTGAGGAACAAATTTGAAATGAATTTTGTTTTGCTTAAAGTAATCTGAGCAACTTCGAATTGAGAGTTTATTAGAGAAATGCTTTACTGGAAAGGTAGCTAAAAATTGTAATTAATAGGTGATCGAAAATATAAACTCACGTGGTTTAAGTGACATAAATACTACATTGTATACACTGCTAATCTTAGACGCCTGGGCAAATAAATGCCTTTTCTTTTATTGGGTCTTAAACTGCACTATCTCCACAAAGGGATTTCAGGTTTAACTTGACCCAAGTATGGTAGCTGCATGAATAACATGCTTGATGGAAAACATGATTAGAAAATGACTAGACTACTGAAACATTAGAGAATGGTTTTCAAATTAGAGGTTAGATATGGAAAACATGCTTGAAATTCATGTAAAAACATGACCTTAGGAATAATTATTACACTAATAAAAATTTAGAGAATCAATTAAGAGACCAAATCATACTAGTTTGAGCTCAAATTTGCTCGACAATTTGCTAACATGTCATGAATGAGTATACCAAATTTCAACCAAAAATAATATGGGTAAGTAAAGTCAATTGATGTAAAATATAATTGTCTGTCACATGAAATCTCAAATTAGTAAAGGACTAATAATCCACTTGAAACCACTACTAATGAAAAAAAAAAAAATGCTAACTAAGATTATGGTGATTACTTAAGGGGTCTAGCTTGAATTTATAAAGTTTAGGGATAATCTGATGCACGGTTTAATCCCAGAAAAATCGTTAAAATTATCATGCAATGGAGACTATGTAATTGAAATTGACTAAGAGTGAAAAATTAGAAATTTAGACCAAATTGACCCCATATATACTGAATTTGACCAAGTTTGGTCAGTTGACTAATTGACAAAGTTTTACCAATAGTCAACCAAGTTAAATTTAAGTTGACCATGACTGGTTAACTATAGAGTTAGAATAGAGTCAAGTTTCACAAAGAAAATGAATTTGGATTTGTATAACACAAATCCAAGCAATAGATCTTAGTTCTTCTACCCCAGCCATCAAAGATAGAGACCAGGCTAACTCCTAACCTGATCTTGACTTGATAAGGATCTTGGTGGAAGGTACTATTTTACTTTATGGTTCATTTGTCTATGTTCCGAACAATTAGCTTCAATTAGTGAATAATATTTTTACTAGTGGGAGGCTAACATAAATATTAGCTTAACCCTAACAATAAGTTCTTTTATGCGATATTGGTTCCTTTCAGAGTTAATTGTTTGAGGCATGTTAATTAGTTCTGAAAATTTTAGTTGACTTTCCCATTAATTAAATTGTTTACTTATATGACCTTATTATTTATTGTGTGGGATGCTTATTATTTATTATTATTTATACAATTGGATCATTACCATTTGTGTAGACCTAAAGTGGGTCTAATTTTTCAAACTTAAAACATGAATTGTTATTAAATTTTGGCCTAGGAGACTTGGACTTAGCCTTTAAAATAGCTAAACCACCTCAAATTACTATTATTAGTATTATGGAGGTTAAAATAGAATGGGAACTATTGGGAGAAATCTAACCATTTAAATTTAATGTACATAAAGAATAATATTTTTAAGTAAATTAGAGCAGCCATTCTTGACGTGCAATTGCCTAAGGATTACCTTAAAGCCTTAGAGGAACACTTTATTGTTTTTACCAAATCAATGGCTAGCAATCTAATGACACAACCAATACATTGTATTATTTAACAATTTATCTACTTCATCATGATTAATGTTATCTAGTGCACTTTATGATAACTGATTGAGATATGGTAATGACACATCATGCCCGACTTTTGGTAAATCTCGTGATTATTATTTAATGTTAATTTATCTCGGTGCATTTGCTATACCTAAGGACATTTTTGTAATTAGGAGTAGGTGTGGTTAGGTGATCAGATGTTGTGGTGTTACATTAACAATGAATTATCACTACAACAAACTTAATATTTAGCAACGAAAATATTCGTTGCGAAACACTCATTTTTTGTTGCTAAAACTTTTTAACAATAAAAAAATTTTGTTATTATATTTGTTACTAATAGTGCGTGACAGTCATAAATTAACAACAAATAATTAATTCGTTGCTAATAACTTATTTAGTAACAAAATATTTTTGTTGCTAAATAGTATCTATAGCCACAATTTATTTCACTGCTAAAAATTTTTTTAGCAACAAATTAATTTGTTACGAAATTAAAATTTTAGCAACAAAATTTTATACTTTGTCAACAATAATTTTTGTTGCTAAATTATGTGATTAACAATAATATTTGTTGCTATTTAATTACTTTAACAACCAAAATAAGCTATAAAAAGAACAAATTTCTTTTGTAATAATTTATATATTAATAACAATAATAATACACATAAATTTTACTTGTACAACAGAAAAATGCAACCATGTCCTCCAAACTACTACTAAGACTTGAAAATCTGTAAAACCCTACTTTTAGAATTCATAAAAAATACAACAGAATTCACAGAAAAACTTCAGAATTCACAAAAAATCTGTAAAATCCAGTTGCTAATTTGGTCTCCATGGCTTGTGGGTGGTGCCATTTTTCAGGATTTGCTTTATCCCTGGAAGATTCCCAGTTGGCTTCAACCATGCACGGGAAACATGATACATGAGCAATTGATATTTAACATAATCAGTTTTGCAAATATATTAAACGACATTAAGCCATCACCATCAAGTTATTGAGAACATGTAATCCTAGTCTCACCATCTTTGCGACACCTCTCCACAATTTTTTTGGCATATAAAGGCTCTTTTAGGATACAAAGGCTCACTGACCATTTTAAATTACCCACAAAAAGTTTGTAATCACTTTCAGGATACAAAGGTTCTTTTGGCTTTGGCTTGCTTGAGAAATTGACCTTGATTGTTCATCCATACAATTCCTGAGATTAATTTTTGTTAGCAAGTTTTTGACTTACAAAAGATTTAATAAAAATAAAGGATGATATTTATCCAATGCATTTTGTACTCATTCTTGAAGT